>PVJH01042232.1:0-14428 GCA_004026705.1 Nesogale talazaci
TTTTTTAATAATAATGATGGATAGGAGCAGTCGCTTTACCGGTTGCTGTTCCTCCTCTCCCACGATTAGATTCTCACTCTGCTCCCTGCAGCCACCCAGGGGGCCAAGGGAGAGCGTTCACTGAAAAAACGCTTAACTTGATTAGACGTCATGTAGTCATAGAATCAAGTCATATTAGAGCTGACCTTGCAGCCGAATTTAACGATAGTAATAATATGAAGCTGTAGCCTGGGGCCCCCCTCCTACATTATTCCATTAATCCACACTCTCAAAACACCTTTATCAGAAACCAAACCCATTGTCACCGAGCCCACTCCAACTCTGAAGACGACATAGGCTGTCATCGACACGGGAGCAGACAGTTGGGGGCACCTGGCGCGTTTGAACCTCCGACCCTGCCATGAGCGGGGTAATAGTCCGACGCTTACCCAACAGCCAGTGGCTCTTAGCACCACCACCACCCGATGAAAAGGCCCAAGCGTAGAGAAATTCGGTAACTCGCCCCACCACAGGGGGAAGTTCTGAACTGACCTCCCCGATTTCAAAAAACACTGTTTACGATGGAATTGAAATCTGATTTGAAAAATTAAAGTTCCCCCTGATTATAAGTCGTGTAGAAAATGCACGGAAGCAAAATGTAGAAAATCAAAGTCCTTTTTCCCTAAGACGTGAATTGAATATTGTCTCTTACAGAACCAAGCGAGGCCCAGAACCGAAGCCCCGCACTAACGAACGTCTGTCTCATCAAAGGACAGAGAGGCGGCTCAGCCTGGAACTCATCTGCAGAGCCTCGAACGTCTCCTGAACCCTAATGATCAATAAAATTCATGCAGGTCAACCGGCTTCTGAGTCCTACTTGCGCCCGTACGTACGGAAAGGTCCAGGGCTCGACAGGCGATCATCTTGCCTATGCTTCTGCTTGCTCTCTGGAAATACCCCCCCACAGGGTTTATAGAATCAGTCATAACATGTTTAAGGAACGTAATTTATAGAGAGAAACATTGCACAAACGAATCATCTCCCTTATGCAAAACCCGTTTAACCAGCAAGCACAGCGGAGCAAGCGCTACGATCCCTCGGAGCGGAGCAAGCAGATGAAATCCCCCGCCCTCTTTCATTCTCCCGGGTGTCGATTGGTCCGTCCCGCCGTCGATCTCAGTTCTCCTCCTATCAGCGCCATCCGGGGCGTTTCCTTTCGTCCGGTGCTCCCATTGGCTCTCTCCGCCGTAACGCGACGCCGGGGGCGTTCCAGAGCCAGCCACTGGGAGTGGCTGAGCCCGGCTTTTAAAAAATGCCGGCAGGCCAGGGGGCCGTGTGGACCATTTGAACCGGGATTCGACTCTGCCAGCGGCCGGGGACCTACCCTTTCCAGAGGCTCGCGGCCGGCGCCCTCCGACGCGCCAGCCTTGCGCCCCTAAAGTCCCGCCGGGAGCCAGCGCCCGGAGGAGGGGGGCCCGGGCGCCGGGCCGCGTGCCGGGACCCGCCATGGGCCCGCGCCGGCGGAAGCCAGAAGCCCCGCGGCGGCGCCCAGCCAGCCCGCCCCCCCGGACCCCGCGGCGCGGCGCCTCCCTAGGTAACCGGGCTGCAGCCCCTTCTCCTCCGCGCCGGCCTGCGCCCGCCAGTCAGCGAGCTTGGCACGGCCAGCGCCCCCCCGCCCCTTGTCACCGAGCGCAGGGGCCACGCTGGCCCGGCCGCCCCGCTGCAAGAGCCCGAACTGGCAGGCTGCGGGTCCGGCGGCTGCCTGTGCCGGGGGGGGGTTCGGGGCGAGGCCGAGGACGGACCCCGGGGCTCCATCTGCCTGTGGTTATGGCTGTGGTTGAGGGAGCCCCGACCACCCGCTTCTCGGTCCGGCGTTGGCACACTGTCCCCGTGGACTCCCCGCCGCCGCCGCCGCCGCGGTTTGCTTTGATGGCCATCCAGTCGCAAGGCTTCAAGTTACGCACTTGGGGCCCATTATGCCAAGGTCATAGTGTCCCCTCTGAGACAGACGCCCTGAGTGGGGTGACACCGCTTGTGCCCGGAGGCACCGGGTTTTGAAGTCTGTTTGCCGGGTTCTTGCCTGACTACAGCGAGGGGCTGTGGTGGACTCTGGAGCCGGGGCCCTCCAACAGGGAAAGGTCACCCGGTCCCTTCCAGGAGTGGTGGCCCTGCAAGGGACAGAGTGTTCCCCCTGAGCGTGGGTGACCCCACCTGCTTGCCTTCCAGTTCTGACTCTGAGAGCTTCAGAGTCAAAAGGACAGAGTTCCATTCTTGCTTACCGTGTTTTTCAGAGCACAAGATGCACCTGACCATAAGACACAGCCCGTCTTTAGAGCAGGAAAACAAATTAAAAAAGAAATATTCTGAACCAAATAGTTCCACTATACCAGGATGTTCTGGGGTGCCACACCTTTGAACCAGAAGGCACACGCTTGTTTTCCCTCCACCTTTTTTTGGCGTGGGGTATGGGGGGGAAGAGTGTGTCTTTTTTTTTTTGCTCGGGGGTGGGGGGGGGGCGCATCACTGCTCTAGTTGTGAGAGTAGGAGGCCCAGCCCCACTGCTGGAATTGAACCTCCATCCCAGTGGGCCGCAGTCCCGCGCACAACCACTACGCCACCGGGGCTCAGCCCTGGAGAGTGTGTCTTATGGTCTGAAAAATACTAATTTCCTTTGTTTCATGAATTTTGTGAAGCCCCCCTCTAGCTACGGATGGGAACTAGAAGGATGTATTTGAGATGCTGTATAAACAAACTTACAGCCATGGAGCCCATGCTGATTCCCTGTGGGTGTCTGAGACTAATGGTTTATGGAAGTGAAAACCCCAGTCTTTGCCCCTTGAAACGGCTAGTGGATTTGAACCTCTGACTATGGATCTCAGCCTAATCCGTGACCACTGCACCACCAGGGCTCCCGGAGATACATTCGATGTTATTGGGCATAGAGGCAGCTGGTGTCTCGGTGGGTGAAGGGCTTGCTAGACCACTCACGGAGTGGCCAGCTGGCTGAACCCACCATGTGGAGGGAGATATGGCAGTCTGCTGCCCCAAAGAGTCCCACGACCTTCAAGTCGATTCCGACTTCGTGGTGACCCAGCAAGACTCACTCTTCATGGGATTGGAAGGCCACATCTTTCTCCTGAGGGTTGTAGTTTTGGATTGCTGTCCTTGTGGCTAGCAGCGCCCTGTGCTACCAGGACGCAGGACGCCTTCCAGAGTTCTTGGCATAGATGAACGAGCGCTGCATCTGCTTGTCGGGACATTTCTGGTGGGATCTCATCCATTTCTGGAACCTTTTCGACTCATGCCTTCGGTGCGGCTTGAACCTTGTTCATAAGTTCTTGAGCATACACATTTCTTTCTCTCCTGTCTTTTTGGTTGATGACCTTGTGGTTTCTTGGTGTCTGATGTCCTGGAGATCATCCCATGATGTTTCAGGTCTTGGGTCATGAACGTCCAGTGGATCCAGTCTGTTCTAGAGATAGATGTCCTCTTAATTCACTCCAGGTTGCATTTTGGCTTTCCTGGACTTGTATTCATTTGCTTCAGCTTCACCTTGATCTTTCTGATGAACAATTGGTGGTCCGTTCCCAGCGTCAGTCCGTCCCTCGCTTCATTTTGGCTGATACTGAGTTTCTCTGTTGTCTCTTCTCCATTTGGTTCCTCCGCCTTCCATCGGGTGAGGTCCAAATTGTTGTTTTTCTGTTGCCGCAAAAAGGTATTAGCAGCTGAGCCCCGGTGGGGCAGTGGTTGTGTGCAGGACTGCGGCCCACAGGGTTGACAGTTCAAATCCAGCAGCAGCTCTCCAGGAGCAAGGCTGGGCTTCCTACTCCCACCAGGGCAGTGATGTGGGGGGGAAAAAAAGAAAGAAAAACTTGCCCAATAAAAGGTATTAGCAATGAAGAAGCCTTTACCATTACTTTGCAATCTCCAGCTCCGGTTCTATGGCCAAGTCCCTGTGTTTTCAACTGCTATTTCATCTTTCCAGTTTTTACGTTTCATTCACCAATATCCATCAATGCATCTGAATTGCATGTGTAGTCCATTTCCTACTGAAGAAGTTGGTTAAGTTCTTCAGTGTCTTCATCACTGGTTTTCGTGGGGTTTTTTTTTTTAAGTCATTTTAATGGGGGCGCATACAAGGCTTATCACGATCAATACGTGCATCAATTGTCTGCGGAGCACATGTGCACGTTTATTGCCATCATCGTTCTCCGACATCCTTCTTCCGTGGAGGGCCTAGGTATCAGCTCCCCCTATTTGCCCCCACTCCCTCTCCCGCAGGTGTTAGTGGGTTTTGTGCACATTAGAGCAATGGTGGTATTCACTGGCCCTCCTTGTAAATGCACAGATATTCTATCACAGACCTGTACTCCAGTACATCTTGAAGTGCTCATGTTGCGGATGAGTGTCACATTATTCCTCCTGAATGTGCCCTTCCTGGAGGCCGCGTGGGTCACATGTCGGGCTGCCAGCCACCGGCAGGGTCAGTCGTGTGAAATCACCAGCCGCTCTGTGAGACAGAGACCAGGCTTTCTACTCCTCTAAGGGGCGGGCAGGACGATGACTCTGAATCGAATAGAGGGCAGTGCGTTTGGTTTGGGGCTTTGGTTTGGTTTGGGGCCCTGTGAGCTGGGTGATTGTTTCCACTCAAAATGACCAGGACTAGCCCGTTTCCACTCACGCATCCCTAGAATACTGAACCCTGTGCGTTTCACGTTGTTTCGGACAACGATCAATTTTCCTAGAGTCATGCTTCTGACATTCTGCCCTCCCATTACGAAGGGGTGCTCACAACTGTGCCTCTTTGGTTTTGGTGTGCCCATCGGCACGTCGACGAACGTCCTGAAACCCTCACGCCATCCATGACTCTCCTGTGAGGTGACAGCGCTTCCCCAGCCCTTTTTTAGGGGCCTTCCAGAACTGCGCCTGACTGTTCCAGGAGGCTGCCAGCGGCTCACTCCTCAGAAGTGGATGGGCAGTCCAGTCCTTCCCAGTCTGTTCTTGCCCTGGAACCTATCCACCATGGTGACCCTGCTAGTGTTTCACACAGGACCAGCAAAGTTTCTTTCAGTGTTGTCTGATCAATGTAGCTTAGGATGACACCTTTCCTCCCAGTGTGTCGCTCCCCAACCTCATTTACCTTGCCATCCTCCTTTCAGAAAGAAAATTATTCCAGCCCTCCTAGGAGAAAATTGTAGGAAAGGGATAAAATGCAGGTCTCCACTTTACCAGCACGTCCCTCCAGAGGGCAGTATCACCCACTTTGGGAGATAACTGCCCTAATGCAGAAGACGGAGAAATCAACAGGTTCATTTTCAACTTTTGCCGACCCCAGTTGATGTAATGTACAAGCAGTGTGCACCGACAGTTAATTACTGGCGGTAACTAATTGGAAGAGCCACTGGGCTGCGGGTGGCAGGACCAGCAGTTTGAGACCTCCGGCTGCGCCAAGAGAGAAAGACAAGGCTTTTTCTACTTGGTAAAGAGTGGCAGTCTCATAAACCCATGGGGGCCATTTTACCCTGTCCTCTGGGGTTGCTGAGCCCGCATCAGCATGATGGCAGTGAGTGAGGAAGGGGGAGGACGTGGCATCAGGATTGGAGGGAGAACCACTGCTCTGATAATACGTTGGCTGCCCCCACAGGTTTTGCTGTGTAGACTTTTTTTTCTTAATTGTCCAAATCTCAGCTAGGTCACTTTAACATGAGTCATTTGGAAGCATTGTTTTTCATATTCTTTTGTTTGTTTTTTCATATTTGTATCATTATGAGACAGAATGGTCAGTGAGGTGTGTGTATGTGGGGGGGTGTCCTTAATTCCTGTGTCGATATAATTTGATCAGAGAATTTGGATTTTAGAGTTTGTACTCTGGGGAATGGTTTTAAGGGTTTTCTCCCCCATGCTCAGCCCCCTACCCCTCTTTTGGGGGATGGGAACCAAGATTTGAGAAAGGTCCAGACAAAGTGCCTGCCCACACACTGAGTCAGGCCACTTCTGAGGACCTAGGCCCGCCACTAGAGAGCCTTGCCCCAGGGGCTTCCCCTCTGTGGGCCTCAGGGTAGCTAAGACAGGGAGATGGCACCCAGGTTCCCTCCCGTGCCAAAGAAATGAGCGAGTCTCCGTGCTGCCCGCGTGGGTAATGCATAGGATGGGGGTAGGGGCAGCCCATGGATTTTGGAAGGGATTGCGATTTTGGGAAGAGCTGGCATTTGAGATAAGCCTCTGGGGACAGCAACCAGTGATTCCTTCTCCTGGGGTCTGGAGAGTGGCCCTAACATTTTCTCGGCGCAGGCGCTGGGGCTCTGAGCCACAGTGAGAAGGCTGGGCTGTGTGGAGCGGATCCTGGTCCAGACAGGTGACATCAGTCAAGGCCAGCCAGGAGGCCCTATCTGTTACCCGCTATATTCTCACGCCAACTCTCTTGCACAGCCACGCCCTCCCAAACGCGACGTCCCCCGTGGAAATCCAAGGTTATAAAGGAGATCCGAATGCTTCAGAAGAGCACAAACCTGTTGTTGAGGAAGAGGCCCTTCAGCCTCCTGGTAAGTTCCAGGGAGCTGCATGCCCCCTTACCCTCACCCCCTTTTAAGTCCTCGAGGACTGAGGAACCAAGCTGAGGGGCCTCTTTGTCACCCAGACACAGAAGCTCTCCCACAGCACTTTCTAAATCCTTATGTACCGGATTTCTAGCCTTGAATCTGGGATTATATGAACGGGAATCCTCTCATTAACCCCCACCCTCTCTGTATCCCCATTTAGTTCCTTCCCCTACTTACCAATCACCTCCTCACCTCCCTCCCTGCTCCCCATGGGAGTCTCGATGCCAGTTCCCACTGCCCCTAGATGGGCACCTGCCACTGAGTTTGGCCCTCAGGTGAAGGGCCAGGAAGCCATGCCAGAAATGAGGAGTCACTTGAGCCTCTTGGAGCAAGCCTATCTTCCCCTGAATCCCTGTCTTGTCCTCTCTCCCATTCCAACCTCCTTCACAGGTCAGAGAAATATGTGTGAAATTTACGCGTGGTGTGGACTTAAATTGGCAAGCCCAGGCCCTGATGGCCCTGCAAGAGGTGAGAAAAGGCCAGGCGTCATTCTGCGTGCCTGCTAGGGCGGATATGGAGCCTGCCGGCCGGGTGGGTGACAATTCAGGCTGCTAAGTGCAAGGTCATCACAGGAGAAAGATGGGGCTTTCTCCTGGAATCAGGAATTATAGTCTCAGGAACACACACGGGCAGTTCGCACCTTGTCCCATAGACTCAAACATGACCTGCTGGCAGTGAGTTACCAAGCACACAGCTGCCAAACAAGGTCTGTGGCTTAAAGCCCCAGCCGCGCTGCAGGAGCGCGCGATGGCCATCTGCCCCTGCGAACCCTGGGGGCGCCTCCCCTCACTTTGAACCGTCCGCAGAAGCTTTTGAGCAGGACTTGACTGACTGGCAATGGTCACCTCTGGGTCTTGTCTCCTTGGAAGGCCGGAGCCACAGGGTCACCGCCGAGGGTTTGATTGGGAGCAGCGTCCCCTCCATGCCCCGCGTCACGCTTACCGTCTCTTCTGTCCCCAGGCGGCAGAAGCCTTCCTGGTGCACCTCTTTGAAGACGCTTATCTCCTCTCCTTGCACGCCGGCCGCGTCACCCTCTTCCCCAAGGACGTGCAGCTGGCCAGGAGGATCCGCGGCATCCAGGAAGGGCTGGGCTGACCCCGTGTGCCTCCTCAGTGGCTCAGCTCGCACGGCGACTCCCCCAAAGAGCCTTCCCGCCTCCATGCCGCCCCTCACTTGGTCCCTTGCTGCCTTCTTTTTCTCTAGAAACGTCGGGCCTGGTTTTACTGCTGGGGCACTCAGTCTCTGGCTCTTGTGTTTTTGTGTAGTGTGAAATAAAGACATGTTTTCTACAAAGTATTGAATAACCAAAGCCCTCGTTTTCAGCATGAGGAACATTTCTGAATGTCAAGCTGATGGTGGAGACTCTCCGTGGACTCCGCTGTGCAGACTGGGTGTGCCAGCCAACTTTAAAAATCTGGAGAAAACAGCACAGCGCTGCCCTGTCACGGGGGGGAGATGTGAGGCTCCCAGCAGCGCCCTGGAGAAAGCCTGAGGCTTCTTTTCCCAGCGTGCAAATTATTCCCAGGACGATTCTCGTGATTTCGAAGCTGGCAGATGCGCTGGATTGTGAGAGCAGACGAGAGTCGCCCATCGTTTTAGACCGTCTGTCCTGCTTACAGCGTGGGCCACCTGTGTGCTTGCTGCTGTGTGAAGCACAAGGGGATGCAGAGACCGCCGCCTTCAGTTGGACACATGAGCCCCGCACAGCCAGCAAGGCCGGTCCTTCAGCTCGGCCCCTCCCAGGGCCCCATCCAGTTAGCGGTGGGCTGCGAGCACCGTCAGCATGCAAGTGCCTTCGTGGGTTCCCGTTGTACAACATGAAAGGTTTAATGTTCTTGCCAGCAAGTCCCTACTGAAACTTAGCATTTTATTCTCATTTTTAAATCGCCAAATCTGTGAAACGGGATATGCTTTGTAATTAATTTTTTTAATCCGAGGATTTTGAAGTTAGCTCCTCCCACCTGCAGGCTCTTGCCCACCTCCACCCCTGCCCCCACTCAATTGTTTCCAAAAGTTTTGATAATTTATGGAGAGAGAAAATAATCCTTAAGTGAAGACAATCTAAAGCAAAAGTCTTTGTTATTTCATTAGAGGATATATTTAAGTTAACATTAAGTTCTGTGTGTGTGTGTGTGTGTGTGTCTCCAGTGCCTTCCTAGTGTATCTCAAAGCAATTTAACTCTTCTGTAATCGATGAGACAGTGTAATTACTACTTAAATGTTCCCCCACCATGTTACAGGGAGCCCTTGTGGTACAGTGGTTATGCTGGAGCTGTGGCCCATAGATGGGCAGTTTGAAACCGTGAGCAGCCCCTCAGGAAAACTAGGCTTTTTGTTTGGTTGTGCTTGAGAGGATACAAGCAGGCCTCGGGCTGGGAGCTGGGGTGTAAAGTTGAAGGGATTTATAGGCAATGTGCTTCTGTGTGGAGAGGCAATTGCAGGAGGTAGTATGTCCTGGAAAGGGGATTATGTCAAACTTGTCTCTGTGACCATATGTACAGCAAGAGAAAACTTGTACCTCTATATACTGTTTTCTTTGTGTGATTGGGAATGGCGGGAAAGGAGGGGTGTCAGACAAGATAATATTCAAGTGAATTTTGTTTCCTTATCTGCCTCCACTGTTTCTACCACCAACTACCATTGAGACATATGCAGTCCACATTATGGCAAAATCCACAAGGTAACTACACCTGGTAGGGAAAGAAAATCTGGAATATAAACAGTTGATAACAAAAGATTTAAGAGATGTTCAAAAATATGAAAAGTGAAGCTGAGTCCTGGTGGCACAGTGGTTGTGTGCGGGACTGCGACCCACAGGGTTGATAGTTCAAATCCAGCAGCAGCTCTCCAGGAGCAAGGCTGGACTTCCTACTCCCACCAGGGCAGTGATCGGGGAGGGGAGGAAAAAAAATGAAAAGTGTCACTCAAGGATTTTAAATTTGGGGGGATGTGTTAGGATTCTCTAGAGAAACAAAACCAGGACACTTTTGATTTGATAGATACAACCTAAGAAAGAAACAGCTAATTAGTCCACAGAGCAGTACAAATGACTCAGTTCAACTCACTTCTGTGAGGCAGTTAATACCCTGGCAGTCCTTCAACTCATGAGAGTTGCTGAGTGCGAGTGAAGGAAGTGGACACCTGAGTCTTCTGTACAGCAACACAGGCAGGCCAGCCACAGGCAGCAAACAACAAGGCAGATCACCAACAGCTAGATGACAGGGTTCGACAGTGCCCAGCCCAAATGATATTTACTCCAGTAATATGGCAAAGCAGATCTTGAAGGAACCTCAAACTATAGCAACACCATCCGTGGGTTGGGGGTCCCACAGGTAGTGTAGCTCACAAGTTGAAGCAGAGAACCAGCTATGGTAGCTGCACACTGGTCCGGAGAGAAAGAGACAAGAAGAGGCTCACTTTTATCTCTTTGCCCTTTAATTATCCTCAAGTGTTAATGGGCCAGGTTGGCACAATAATCCAACCTATCACAGTCTACCCCTTGCCAGCTTGGTACCTATTCACAATTCTTTAGCCAATATATAATTTCCAGACAACAAAACCACACACTTAGTATCAAACATTATCCTATAAATGAAAATAGTATAATTATACCTGACATCACACATGAACAAAGGAACGATATTCAATAAGCACATATAAAGAAAATAAACTGACAACCACAAACCCCACTTTTGCAATTGATCGTATGGTCATAATTGATAGAACTACCTTCTATTCCCCTATTACCTTTGCCCTCGGCAAGCTCCTCAACTGGCTGTGGTTTTTTTGCCTGATGGAATACCCCAGATAGGCCTTCACATTAATATGGGACACTATTAAGACCTGCGATTCAGCTGACATAATTCAGCTACTCATGATGAAACTGGACCTGGTTTTCAGCAATGTCCGTTTTATTGCAAGAGGAGAGAAGGCTCTCCCTTGAAGCACATGCAGAAGCTTTTAGGTCTGCTATTCTCCACTTGGGACAAGGTTCTGAGATTACCCCTTGCCTTAATCACATTTTCTATTATAAGGAAGACCAGACAACCTATGCTGTCATCCTGACAAAACTGCTGGAAAATAAACACACGATAACCCAGAGCCTCTCCTCTTCATCTATTGTTTGTGATACAGTGGATAGTAACTAGCCTTGCTGTTTCACACCATGGGTCGGTAAGAGTGGCTGACTTATCCGTGCTTGGGGAGAGATAGCATTATCAGTGCAGTTACACCTAATCAGGCTGGAAGCCAGTTGAAGAAGCCCATATTTATGACCTCGTTTCTCTAGAACAGCAGTTCTCAACCTGTGAGTTGTGGCCCTCTGGAGGTCAATGACCCTTTCACAGGGGTTGCCTAAGATCATCAGAAAACACATTTCTGATGGTCTTCGTAACTGAGACGCCACTCCTCTATCTTGCTCAGCCCACATGCACATACACCCACATGTGAGCACCCTGCATGAACACTATTACCCATGCTATGCCATGCTTCAAGACAAATTTTCATTTATTTGTCATTAGAAATAAATACTTCCCAATATATAATTGCATCTTGTTTCTGTGATTAATCACTGTGCTTTTGGGTTTTTTTTTTATCATTATCCTCTAATTATGTTCATTTTGTAACAAAATACATCATGCCTATCAGGTATATACATTATGATTCACAACAGTAGCAAAGTTACAGTTATGAAGTAGCAACAAAAATAATTTTATAGTTGGGGGTCACAGCATGAACTATTAAAGGATCATGACATTAGGAAGGTTGAGAACCACTGCTCTAGAACCACTCCTGGTACCAATTATGTTAGGGTTCTCTAAAGAAAGCCAGGACACTTATGATTCGATAGACACCACATAAGGGATGAACAGCTAATTAGTGCACAGAACAGTACAAATAGTTCAACTCACTTCCGTGAGACAATTAATACAGTGGCAGTCCTTCAACTATGAGGTTGCTGAGTGCAAGTCAAGGAAGCAGACAGCTGAGTCTTCTGTAAAGCAATACAGGCAATCTGGTCACAGGCAGCAAACAGCAGGGCAGGTCACCAACAGCCAGATGACAGGGTCAGACAGCCCCCGTTGAGGCAGAGAACCAGCTAAGGTAACCACCCTGGTCCAATCAGAGAGCAAGAGACAAAGGAGAGGCTTGCTGAGACCTTTGCCCTTCAATTAAACTTCAGCCTTATTAACCCCACATGTGTTTATTGGTCAGGTTGGCACAAGAATCCTACCTATCACAGGGTATGATGAAAACGATTAGTAAGGCAAGAATATGTGTTAACTGAATTTCCAGACAATGAGAGGACCAAGTTTTATCGTTTAATAAATTTAACTCTTCAGAAAAGTGTCTTTCTATTCCACATCAACTCATTTATGTAGACATTGAAATAAAGCTTATCGATTCACACAGACTTAAAGTGCTTGTCAGTCTTACAAATTAGATAAAGTCTTCCACCGGTTTTCTTGCTTCAGATTGTATTAGTTGATTTAAAACAAAAAGAAATTCTATTGCCATCATGTCAGTTCTGACTCAAGTCCAATATAATACCTATCAGTCACCTTCAGGTACCTGCCCGAATGTGTGCTGTCTCTCAGCACCACGTAGTCTTGATCTTTGAAAAGTTTATATCATGATAGTGTTATATGACAGTTTTACCATTTACTGTAAGCTTTGAGCATTTGCTGTTAGACTTTCATTTGCTCTATTTTTCTGAGTTATATAATCACTATCTTCTGATCTTCCTGTACTGTGCTACTTTTAATTACTTCATTACCATTCCCTTTGTGAGTTCCACCAATGACATGGGACTATGCAAATAGGAGGCGCTCATAGACCATCTAGATCTGTTACCTATTGGTCTAGTTGAAAGGATACATAGCTCTTTACAGTGAGTTACAGTCTGATTTTCATCTGCAAGTGCATTAAGTCTAGTTTCAGCAAGCAGTGTTGTGTCATCTTATCACAGGCTTGGTAATAAGTCTTCCTCCAATCCTATTACCATCCGTGTCTTCCTATGACTTAGTTTCCTAGAACACTTGTTCAGCAAATGCAGGTTGAATATAGATTGAATGAATATGGTAAAAAGATAAACGTGGACATATGCATTTCTTATTTTAAACCCTGCAGTATTCTCTTGTTCTGTTCCAAAAACCAGAGAGCACTATGCAGATATGAGCACAATGCAATGTTCTGGAACTTTCATTCTCTGTGTTGTGTATAGATAACTCCTTTGCATACTCAGTAAAATACAGGTAAGCATCTTTCAGGTATTCTCTGCTCACAGCCCCAGTCTATCTGACATCAGCATGATGTCCTTCATTCCACATCCTCTTTTGACTCCTTGTCGATGCACTGAAGCAGCCCATTGTGGAATGATCACCAGCAAAGTTTCATTTGCATATGATATTTATGATTTTGTTCAATAATTTCAGCATTCTGTTGAATCATCGTTCTTTGGGATGGGCAACATTAGGGGTTCTTCTTCAAAATTTCTTGGCATAGATCAGTGGGCACTTGCTGTGCTCCATCATTTTGCTGAACTATTTCCGTGGACAGGCCATCAACTCTCAGAACCCTGTGTTATACTGCCGCTTTCACAGCTGGGACTTCTTCCTCTAGAAATGGCTGCGTGCCGACCAGTTCTTTTGGTTCAATGACTGTATTCCTTCCATCTTTGGATGCTTCCTGCAGCCCTCTATATCTTTGTCCATAGAATCCTTCAGCATTCTAACCCAAAGCTTAATTTTGGTCCTCAGTTCTACAGCTTAAGAGACGCTGAGCGAGTCCTTCCTTTTTGTTTTCTAACTCCAGGTGTTTGCACACTTTATCATAACACCTTCCTCTGTCTCCGGAAGCTGCCTTCCGAATCTTTCTGCTCAGCGTTTTTACTGCATCATTTTTTCCCATTTGCGTTAGTTATTCTATGTCTAAGAGCAACTTGCAGAATCTCCCTCTGACATCCCCTTTGATCAGTCCTTCCTTTCCTGGCTCTTTAATGACCGTCACCTTTCTCCAGGTATCCTGTTGTTAATGTCATTCCACAATCCATTTGGTCTTCAGTCATTAGTGTTCAGTGTGTCAAATCAGTTCTTGAGATGAGCTCGGAATTCAAGCGGGATGCACTCCAGGTCCTAATTTGGTTCTCCTGGCTTGTGTTCATTTTCTTCTACTTTAGCCTGAACTTGCCTCTGAGCAGGCGGTGCACCGGTGGCACCGGACCTTGTTTTGTCTGATGGTATTGAGGAGCCAGTCTTGGAAACCTAGCCAGTTCTAGGAGTTGAGAATGAATAGAGTCAAAATCCACTATGTATCAAATCATTTAGCCTTCCTGTTTGGGACTCAAGCCCTCCTCATGGCTATTAGGTTGATTCTGACCCTATTGGACAGGATTTCCCCCTTGGATTGCTGAATCTGTGAATCTTTATACTATGAAGTTTATAGGCACAGAAAGCCTCCTTGTCCTCCCATGGAGCAACTGGTCATCCAGTACGCAGCCTCCTATGCCACCAAGGCTTCTTCCCCAAGTCCAAGGACCATCTCCGGGGAATTGTCCGGGCCCTTGCTGGGATGTAGGACAGACTATCACTCACTCAGTGGTGAGTGGTAGAAGAGCTTCCAGTCTCTTTGATGTCAGGGAGCTGACCCTCTGCCCTGGCCCGCGGGACATTCGCAACGTGGATCTCTGGGTCCGGAGCCTGGAAGACGAAGATGGGCAGGGGACGCGAAGAATGGAGGCAAGACAGGTTTCTGATCAAGCCTCGTTTATTGGGGCAAAACTCAGGGTATATAAAGCCAATGGTCACAGCTTATGTTAATGAGGTAGAGTCAACAGAGGCCAATCCTGGCCG
>PVJH01042233.1:0-14470 GCA_004026705.1 Nesogale talazaci
GGTTCTTCTGGGGTAGCATTTCAACAATCACGTTGCTTTAGAACACTTCGTGAACTCCCTGGGTGAGCCCTCCAAAAAAGATTGAGGCTTTGTTCTTGTCGGAGCTGTACAGAAACCCTTCAGACTGGATGTGACGGCCAGTTGCAAGTTAGGTTAACTTTTCATTTGAAAGTTACTGGGATCATTTTCTCAGCTGTTGAGGGTACTAATTCTTAATTTTGTAATGCATGTTAACTTCTTCGAGGTATATTTGAATTACTGTAGAGTATTAGATGTAGAGGACCAACTTGATGTTAAGTTAAAACTTCGTGCTTTTTAAAATATATTTCTTTGGAGGGAATGGCAGTAGGAAAGAGAAAATGCCCAAGCCTTACAATAACATTTTCCCCTCATCTCAAGTCGGCATTTCAGTTTGTTATCACTAGAAAAGTGTCTAAATCAGTAAAATTGGTAAGCTCATTATAAATGCTATCAGCTATGCTTGAACAACATTCTCATATAACTAACAGTGTGCTGTGGTCTTAATTTTATTTATAAGTTGCAGCATTTACAGTCTATTTAAATCTTTCCAAGGAAATTTGTACTTCAATCGGAGTGCACTTGGATGGGAATGGATCTGTGAAATAGAGGTTACCATCCCCACTTCACAGTCGAAACTGTGGCTGGGGGTCTGTGAACTCTAGATCTGTGTGACAAACTAATTACTTTGTCAGGTAGATACCTTCTTCCTAGACAGTCAGCTGCTACAGTTTATTTTGGAACTGTAAGAAAACTCTTAACTCATTACCAGCCTTTTAATGTAGCATTAAAAGTGAGTAAATTGCAGCTCATCGCCTCCTGATAGGGCAGGGAAACTGTCTTGTGTGGTTCCAAGACTGTAAATCTTTTTTTTGTGTGTGTGTGTGTCTTGGGGGGAGGGGCATCACTGCCCTCTGGTGGTCATGGGAGCTACCCAGCACTGCTCCTGAGAGCCGCTGCTGGATTTGAACCACCCAGCCCATGGGCCACAGTCCCACACTCAACCACTTACGCCACCAGGGCTCAGCCTGACTGTAAATCTTTAAGGGAGTAGAAAGCTTCATCTTTCTCCCACAGAACACCAGATGGAGTCGAACTGCTCATCATGCCATGAGCAGACCTACCCACTAAGTGTTCCTCACCATAAGGAGAGAATTCCCTAAACAGACGATCTTTGCAGCTTGGTGCCTAGAGAAGCATGAATGCAAAGGCTGGCTGATCAGATTTGAGATATCTTCACTTTCATTAGTTTACATGACAAATACCAAGCACATGACATCCGGCTTTAGGATGTCATCAGGACCCTCAGTGAGTAGAGAAACTGGCTTGACAAACATTGACATGAGAAAGGACAAAGCCCTTTAAGTACTCACTATAGATTTGATGGACTTTAACAGAAAACGATTCTCTCACAGTTTAGGGGGCAGTTAGAAGCCAGAGTGCCAGCTCTAGGGGTAGGTTTCCTTGGTTGGCACTGGGAAGCGATTCTTGTCTCCTTTCAACATCTCTGGGACCAGCATTCCTTTAAGATCTCCATGTGCCTTAATATTAATCTTCATCTCCATCAGCTCACAACCTGTGGTCTCAATCCCTTTGCCGGGGGTGGGGGGGGGGGGTTGTCAAACAACCCTTTCACAGAGGTCACCCAATTCATAACTGTGGCAAAATTAGTTATGAAGATAATTTTATGGCTGGGAGTCACCACAATGTGAGGAGCTGTATGAAAGGGACAGGGTATTAGGAAGATTGAGAACCACTGCTCTAGATCTAGTTGTTTCTCAGTATAAGCACCCTAACTCCAAAGGATGCACTCCACTCCCAGGGTGCAAGAAGTGGTGGCTTAGCAAGTTACACATCGGACTACTAGCCCCAGTGGTGCCACAGGAAAACTTTGAGGCGTTCTACTAGAAAGAGGTGGAGTCTCTGAAACTCATGGGGCAGTTCCACCCTGTGCCATAGGGTCCATGTGAGTTAGAATCCACTCGACAGCAGTGAGTCTGGTTTGGTTTGGGGTATTTTTTCCAAAATGATAAAGAGAAGTGGTATAGAATTTTAAATTAGAGATCGATTACTTGTAGATTGGAATGATGAAAGGATTTATCAGGTAAATCTGGACACCTAAGTAAGATATGGATAGGTGGGAAAATGAGGGTGGCTCATTCGAGATACAGAATTCACATGTGGAAAAGGCATATTAAAGTAGTTAATGAGTGCACAGTGTGGTCTTTTATGACTGTCACTCTTCTCCGCACTTGGTCCATATTCATTTGTCTTACCTCACAAGGTAGTAATTGTGCTGTGCTTTTTGCACATGGAACACTAAGGCACAGAGGTGAATTAGCTTGTCCAGTGTCACATGACTTAGAAGCATTGGGAGCAAGCAAAATACTTAGTCTAGCTTCAGACTCTGTTCTCCAAGCCGTGGTACATACAACCTCTTCAGAAGAATAATATGGTCATAGTAGAAGATCTTTTACAAACCAGTTGTGAGTGTCTGCTCGGAGCCGTGGTGGTAACACAGGTTATGCATTGGGCTCCTACTCTGCAGGAGAAAGATGAGGCAGTCTCCTTGCAAAGGAATTTACAGAAAGCCTATATATGGTTGCTAAAAATTGGAATCAGCTCTGGCAATGGGGTTAGTTTTTGGTTTGGATGTGCCCTCACAGGGCATGTTCGATCCTGATGATAGAGACCTGTGAACAAATCTTTACAGTGCAGTATTAAGAATCCTAGTAGACAGTTAGAATTCCTAGACAACAAAGGCCCATTGCTGCTGACTCGTTATGGAATCATTATGACTCTATAGGACAGAGTAGAAATGTCCCCGTGCGTTTTCGGAGGCTATGCATCTTAAAGGAACAGAAGCCTCATCTTTCGCCCATAGACCAGCTGGTGGTTTCAAACTGCTAGCCTTGCAATTAACAGCCCAAGGACATAACCATTATACCACCATGCCTCCTATAATACATAATATGGGAGAAATTCCATAGAAGAGATCATGTATCATCTGGTTCTTCATTGGTCTGTAGGCTACAGCAGGGTGGGGGGAAAGCACCCAGTGGAATGTGGGAGCACAAACTCCAAAAGAACAAGTGTGTAAGAGAAGTCAAGTTTGCTGTGCCTTTTGCATGGAATCTGTTGAGACAGTAGTTGCATAGAATCTGTCGAGAGAAGTAGTAAGGAAAGATGAAAGGTGACACCAAATTGTGAATGGCTCGATGAGCCCAAGTGTGGAACTTAATTATTTACTTTACAACTGGGAAACTACAAAAATAATTTCAGAAACTATAGTGGAGTGGCGCAAGGTTCTAAGATAGTGGTAAAGGCCCTTACCAAACAAAAGAAACTGGGAACCATTCCTGCCCCATTTCTCTCAGTATTGGGAGCCCAGCAGAAGAGTTTTGTTTCCTAAGTAAACCATACAGATTGTCATCATGCAGCACTGATGAATATCATCCTCCAAGAGTGGAAAATTTATGAATCCCACACACCAGGCTAGAAACAAAGCCCTGACGAGAGAATTGAAAAAGAACAAAAACAATGCATGATGGTGCAAGCTGCCGTTTTGAAGATGAAGGATCCCAGACAGATTATCCAGGACATGGAGAAATGAGATGAAATGGGCGTTTAAGCCAGCGCAACAGCCACAGTTACATGAGAAGGTGTTCAAAGACAAGCATAAAAAACTATGTGAAACCTTTGAATGTATTCTATGGCTCTAGGAAAAAGACAATCCAGACATTTACAGAGAATTGAGAAAGCTTGAAGTAAAATATGTACAAAAGAGGGCTCAATTTAGCCAATATTTTGATGCTGTTAAGAATGCTCACATTATGGAAGTTGAGAATATTCCTTTGCCAGATAAGGCCCATGTGCCTGCCAACATCTTGGTGCAGGACATTCCGCTTCCTGATGCTCAGCCACTCTCCATCCTCAAAAAGGCTGGAACCCATGGACCTCCAACTCCCTCCAACTCGGTCAGTTTCTGTACTTCCTCTTCTTTTCTTGGACACGCTGTTCCATGTTTGCCCCCTGGCAGAGGACCGCCTTGTCCTCACCTCAAGTCTTGCAGACATGCAGTTGTAAAGTGGGCTTTGCTCTAAATCTTTCTCCTTGGAGACAAGACAGAGACCTGTTGTGTAATCCTAACTTGCTCGAGGTCATAGTGATGTTTCTAGCACTGATGAAGATGATGGCTCTCCTGAGGACGTGGACCAAGAGAAGCCTGGGGACAGCACCACTATCAGCTCTGATGGAGAAGGCGAAGGAGACAAATGATGGCGCGACAACAGCAGCAACTAAATAGTCGGATAGGCGTGTGCTAGCTGCAGATGTGCCGGAAAATCAAGGAAGAGAAAGAACATGAAGGCGCTGACTCCTCTCCAAGCTGTGTTGCCAGTGGCAGGTCAGGCAATCCCTGAGGAGAGGCGAGAAATAAAGGAATTCACAGATGATAATTCTGACGCAGATAAACAATCTTAAAAACAACATAAAGAGGAATGTCTTTCTGCTGGCACATCTGCTGGTTTCTAACAGCAGTCAGTGCCTCCCCAGTCTGCTCCTTTTCTGCTGGCACATCTGATTTCTAACAGCAGTCAGTGCCTCCCCAGTCTGCTCCTCCTCCTCAGATGCAAGCACCTTCTACGCCAGGACCGTCTCCTCCACCTGATGACCACCTGGACCACCTTCAAGCCTTCCGTCTGGACCACCACCAAGCACGCCTCCATTCTCGAGACCACCTGGAATGGCAGGACTTCCAGGATCTTTACCTGACTTTTATTTGCAGGACCACCCCCTGGGTGGCCCCTGGGTCCCTCTCCATGGCCCCTCCTGCCTCCTAGCCCTCCTCCTCTAGGGCTTCCACCAAGGATACTTCCTCTGGTGCCTCCACGTATCCCTCCACCTCATCCTTTGTTGCCTCCACTTGGACCTGCCCCACCTGGGCTTTTCCCACCAGCGTCCTGGCCAAACCCTGGGGTTTCGAGTGCCCCACCCACCTTGATTCAGCCACCCAAGGCACATTACACACGTGCAGCCACCATGGAGAGGAAAGCGACCGCAGCCATCAGTGCCAAGCCACAGATCACCAATCCCAAAGTGGAGATTACTCGATATTGGGCCCACTGCTCTGAGAGAACAATGGGAGAACAAAGGGGCTACTGCCGCTCCCCAGAGGAAGTGAGAAGATGATTCTGCTGTACCTCTTACCAAAGCAGCCCCCAAATCTTCCACTTCCGTTCATGATTCAGTACAAAATAAGGATGATGTACATGAAGCTTTCATGAAAGAGATGGAAGGGCCACTGTGACAGCTTTAGATGCCAGCACGAACTTCTGTTCACACCAGTGATTCACGGAGAAGGAGCTCTTAGGTGCACAGGGTATTTTCTAGTTTCTATGAAGGAATATCCTAACATTTATCCTTGGTCAGAATTTATTGCATAGAAGAGAGGGTATCTCATTAAAAAAAAAAAAAGGTTTGGTTATTGGAGCAGTGCTGCTAGAATCCGTTGCCTTTTCGCCCTGTTTCTTTCCCTTCATTTCTTTGGGAATGTGTCATCAGGGGAGACGTGCGTACTTCCTGGTTAGACTCTCTTCTGTGCGCTGTGGGGACTATGAGCAAAATTTCTGTGAAATCAGCTTATCCCACCCCCTCTTGGCTTTTGTGTTTGAGTTATTTTTACTATTTCCTTGTAAATATTTTACAGTATTTTGCCCACAGTAAAATGGCTCTCAGTATCATTTCCTAATACAAAGCAGGATTGTAAAGAGAAAATGTACAATTCTTTGATTAAGATTATTTCCTATTCCAAAAGTAATTTTTTTTTTTTCAGAATGGTGGGAGTAGAAATCAGATCATTTGCTCCAAGTTGAGTGGTAATGTCACTTGTAGAAAGGATATTTTTAGGAGAGCGTGAAGAAGCTTGAATATTGGAGAAGCTATATTGGACAGGTAACATAGGGCCAGAAGTTTGTCATGGTTACCAACCTGTTCAAAATCTTTGAGGAAATCTTTGAGAAGTATTGTTTCCAAGTGATTTATTCACCACCAATATGCAGAATGATGTGGAGGAAAGAGAGATTGTAATCAGAAAGGCAAGTCGTCAAGGACTGCTGCAATGACAGGAAAAGCCCTAGACAGAATTGTTGTTTAAACCTGATGGTTGAAGTCTTGTGCCTCAAAAGAAATTGGTATCCCAAAGGATACCAATAGCAGCCACATACTTTATTTTGGGAGCGAATGCAGTGTGGGAGACAGGCGAGTGGGCTTAGGAAAGAGCGCAACACCTGTAACCATGTGACCATGATAGGGCTCCAGGGAAACCAGGGGACATGAGAAACTCAAGAAGTGCAGGGAGCCCTGTGAAATGTCTGAGGAACACTTGGGATTGTTATAATGGCTTCAGACTCTTTGATTGTATTTAATTAGAGATTGGATGAGAACCGAGCTAGCTAACTGATGTTGGAGGAAGAGCTCCCTCTGCTGAAACTCCACAGGAGTCTAGATTATGGCTTTTAAAGCTGCACGTGTATAGCAGGAGCTGCACTCCCTTCAGCACAGCAAAATAAACCTGCTGACTCTCTCTAAAAGGTTACTTTCTCTGTACTCAAACTAAGCATCTCTAGTCTTTGCTCTAAGGTAGGTTGGTCTCGTCATTCCTAGTGCCTTGTGCACAGTTGTTTTCCTTCAGATGTTGTTTTGTGAACAGCCACACCACTTCACCCTCTGCCCTCTTCTCCCCAACCACAGCACAAAGTAAACTCTTCGAGCTGTGCTTCAGATTCTACAGCTCTGCTTGGGAATCTGGCACATTCCACCCTCAAAAAAGTCCCGGAGACCCTTGGAAACCCAGTAGTCACAGGCACTCCTTGTGCCATCACCACTCCCACCCCCACCCCCACCCCCCCACTGCAATCACCCAAGTCTCTCACCGCAAAAATAAATGAGAAAAGGTATAGAGAAGACTCTGGAGGACCAATCCTCTACTTTACTTGACAGGATGATCATAAGTGGAGAAGTAACTTGTGTGCTCATTTGGCCATGGAACAGTTTCATACCCATGGGAAGGAGAAACCCCAGGTAATACCTCAACCTGGGGCATTACACAGAGCCCTCGTCCTCGCTTGCCTGGCTTCCCGCACAGCTTATTAGACAAACCGGTGACCTGGGCTGGGGAGCCAAGGCAAACACCGTGGCATGTCCCCTAAATTATAACGCACTGCTCTGTTGTTCACACGAGAGAGTCAAGGGTGGATTGTAGTGTGTAATGACCTGTGTGAATCGTGACTCAGTTGTCCCTAGATAACATTAGATTTAAGTTATTGACAGCAGTGATATTTGGGGGCAATGTTTTTTTATTGGTTGTATCACTGCATTTCTTAAGAAATAGGATTATTATTTAATTTTAATTTGTTCTTTATATTTAAAATTACTTTCAAAATCTTAAGTAGTATACTCTTTATTAAAAAAAGATTGTTGGCAGTGTAGTTCATGTACGCTTCAGTGGTTTTAATTGAGGGGAATTCCGCAGTCATGACCACGATCAGTTTTAGAACATTTTCTTTCTTGTACCCATTATTATTAGCTCCCCATTGTTCTCCAGCTCCCTCTGCCTTAACTATGGATCTAGTTACTGTCTCTCTAGATTGGGTAACTTTTTTTTTTTTTTAGGCATCACTGCCCTCTGGTGGTGGGAGTAGGAGGCCCAGCCTTTGCTCTGTGAGCTGGAATTGAACCTCCATCCCAGTGGGTCGCAGTCCCGTGCACAACCTCTACGCCACAGGGACTCAGCCGATTGGGTAACTTTTTTAGTACATTTTTTCATTCATTTTACTGTGTAGAAGATTTGATCAGATATACAAGATTAATTAAAAAGTGAAAAGCAAAAAAGAAGGGATGGAAAAAGAGTTCCAAGGTGCCAGCATTCTACCCACATGGCAGATTCACAGTGGCTGGCCCCACATCAGGCATGGACTGGTGGGCTTTCCATAAGTGGTTCCCACCCCGCCCGTGCGAACCATATGACTAAGGAGGTGACTCATGCATGCTCCTGGGTAGTCCGGGTTCCTCACTGAAGTGCAGTGGGTGCGGGAACAAGGCGGAAGGGGAGGGAACCTTCTAATACTTGCTCAGCCCCTGCCTATTGAATACAAGAAGACTTCAGTTAAAAGATAATTTTTTCTTGGACCTTTTGAAAAAAAAAAACCCTCCATATGTCAGTGCATCTTTTCTTTCGAGTTTATCTTGACTGACTCTGAGCAGCGTGTCTCAGAATTATCTTCAAGTGCACCCCTCAGTCAGGATTTTCACTAGAATCTGACTTCAAGGTTGAAGTACTTCCCAAACCAGTTCTCACAGGTCCTGTGTTCATTCCCTTAGCAGGAAGGGCAGAAGCCTCTGCTCGATCCCTGGCAAATATCATGAGCATCTTGAAATAAGGAATCCTTGGCCTTTACATGAAAAAAAAATTGTAGGATAAATTCTTCAGTGGAATGATAGGTCACATCGAAAGTTTAGAACTCACAATAGAGAAAAATAGAACTGTGTAAAACCAGGATAAACAACACAAGGTGGTTGTTTCCAGTGTGAGACTGTTATGTATAATGCTACTGTGAGCATTTGGATCAACTCTTTATGTAGACAAATATTTTCATTTCTGTCAGCACATACTTATGAGTGGGAGTGCTGAATTAACTTGGCAGAGAACTATGGAATTGTTTTCCAGAGTGGTTGTATCATTTTTGCATTCTTGTGGTGCCAGTTTTAGTTTGCATGTTTTATTATGGGTGAGATTAAGTATATTTCATATATTTGAATTATTTTTAATTGCTAATTTAGATTTCTTTGTCCAAAATTTTGCTATTAGTGTTTTTAGTGACTTTTAAGTAGTCTTCAGATATTGGGGAATAACTTTGGTTATAAGAACTATAAAATGTTTCCCATTGTATCTAGTATATTTTGAGGTTCTTATGATCGTCTTACAGAGTCCTGGTAGCACCGTGGTTAAACTTCAGCTATCAGCTGAAAGAATGTTCTTAGCTCTGCAGGAGAAGCTGTGGCAGTCTTCTTCCTTAAAGACTTAAATCCTTGGAAACCAAATGGGCTTCTTCTATTCTGTTCTAGAGGAGTACTAAATTGGAATTGACCTGATGGCAGTGAAGTCCTTTTGTAAAATATTTTGTTTTTATGAGAAAGTTTTATTCAGCGAATTAGGTTCCCATTTAACAATTTTATACACATCATTCCCGTACATCCATTACAGTTTTCACAGTGTGTCATTTTCATTTCTGTTCTAGTTGTTCGCTCCCATTGATCTAGCTCCCCTTCCCATTACTTTCACATCTTTGCTTTACAGGTAAATATTGTTCAGACTCACAGTTAATTAAGGAACACAAAAATCTAGGGTGATATTATTTGCTCTACAATACAGTCTATTGCTTGGTCATCTATAATTTCATCAGCTTTTTTTGTTTGTATGGTTTCTACTTACAAGTCAGTACATAGTCTCAATACTCATTGATGTCACCATTGAGTGGTGATCATTTTATTTTTCCCAGAATTTCTCAGAATTATTTTTTGGTTTTTTTAGAAAGTTTGATTATGGTGTGTCTTGGTAACTTTCTTTTGAGGTTTATCGTGTTTGGGGTTCATTGTGAAGCAGTCTTGTCTTTTATGATATGAGGGACATTTTCTGTAAATTTTTAAAAATTCTCTTGGAGTTCTAATTACATATAAATTATTCTTCTTGCAAGGAAGGCGTTCCACATAACTCTTAGATTTTGTTTGTTTGTTTTCTTTTGGTTTTTCTCATTCTTGTACCTAATTGTTACTTAAACAGATTAGTATCAAGGGATTGGTTTTTCTGGTTCTTTCTTCCATCAATTCAGTTACTCCGTGCCTTTCAATGAGTTATCTATTTTTGATGTTTGTGAGTTAATCTGGGTTTTTAGTTCTTTTTGTATAATTTCTAATTGGCCATTTTGTTCTTGATTTTTGGAATTCTTTTAATTTTGTGTATGTGTTGTCTCTGATTTTTTTTTTTGAGGAGCCTGTATATAAGTCTTTTGAATCCTTTATCAAGTTGAATCCTATTACCATGTCTTCCTCAAGAAAGTGCTGCCCCTTTATCTTAATTAAAGCCTTCTTATCCTGTTTCTTCATACGATTAGAATAGTCTGCTGTCATAGTAGCATTGAGATGAGTGGAGGTGGGAAAGTTGGATCTTCTCTGATACTGGGTGATAACTAGGGTCACGCCATGGCCCTCTGGGACCTTGGCATCCTTCTGGTTTGCTGATACCAGGGGGTGTAACGCAAATGAATTGGGTAGACCTTCTTTGTACGCACATTGGGATATCAGTCGATGCTCAGGGATTAAGGAGTATGAATGCATGTGCAGTCAGATTTCTGTCGCTTTCTGGGCTTGGCATAGAAGTTAGATGAACATTAGTTAGAGACAGACACTGGGAACTCCTATTCTTCATCCAGTAAAAGTACAGATGGCACCTATAGATAAGTGATGGATGCTATGATGCGATGTGGCTAGCTGACCAATTACCAGACCTAGGTGCAGGGTGTGTTCACATCTCTTGGGATCATGCGTGTGGTTCGCTGATTGTCAGGTGATTAGCGGTAAAGAGAGAGCTCCGGTTCTGGTCTCCGAATGCGTAGCCTAGGACTTTGTACAGGCCATTAGTAGGGAATGGTCAGCAGGGTGCACTGGCAGTCAAGTGTACTTCATGTATCCAATTTGTGAAGCAGCACTATGCCAAGGACAAGAGCATTCTAATGCACACCACTTGTCAGGGTAGCGGATGATGATAGCCAGCCGCACAAGCTTGTGCACGGTGGCAGGAGGTAGTGGAGTGCACCATGGACAATCTACAATGTGTGTGTCACTGGTTCTCAGCTAAGTCGAGTGAGCAGGTGTATTGTTGGTCTTCTGATGGCATGGGATGCATGCTGGAGACCACCGGATGAGGAAGGGGTCCGATAGGGGCGCTCTCAGTCACCAGTTGTTTTTTTTTGGTGGGGGGGCGGGGGGTGATAGGGATGTTCTTCTGTACTGGTTACCAGCTTGAGCACCGAGGTACTCCTTAGTGCTAGGTCAGAGCTAACACTAAGAGACGGGGGACTATTCATCTCCTCTCTCTGAGTGCCCCCAACCAAACCATCAGGGACTACTGCTGGTGAGGCGTTCTGTCTTTCTCTCTCTCTCTCTCTCTCTCTCTCTCTCTCTCTCTCTCTCTCTCTCTCTCTCTGCCTATCTGGAGCTCTCCCCCACTTGACTGTACTTTCCCTTCCAGTAGTGGGTTCCTGTTCTCCTCAGCTTGCTTCACTGGATCTGTTCACATTTTACCTGTCTGCTACAGAGGTGGGGGTGGGAGTTTGCTCTGCCCCTTACTAAGAACACCACTTGCTTTGCCTCAAGATGCCAATTTGTGACAGACCAATTGGGAGGCATCTGCAATCTGTATGTCTCCTTGTTCACTCAATTTTTTCTTCCATTTAGTGCTCAGGGTTCCAAGACTTCCATTTGCATTTACTTCACTTAGTTTTCATAAGGGAAGGGCATGATGTGCCTCTCTAACTTGCCTCCTTCTTCCCTCTGGCTTTTATTTTTGTTCTTGGTGGTCTTTACTCCTGTGCTGAAAACGTCTCTCTGGGCTTGTTTTCAATCTCAGCATTTACTCAGAATGTTCAAGGTTTCACATAATAAACAGGATTGAATTGGAAATTGAAACTTGGTTTCTGTTTCGTGTGTCACCTCTGATTTTGATAATTTTTTTTTTACATCTGTCTTCTCTATAATGCGAAACATGAGATTTTGTCTGAGTTCTAAATAAGTAGTCCTTTCTGTCGCTTGGGTTTATCAAAGTAGGAAATGTAATTTTGTTTCACTAGATACTAGAATCTCTGGAAACCACGCTTCTTTTGTGACCCTTAGGTTCCTGAGTAAAATTAGAGGTCAGAAACGGCAAGTATGCTTCGTCTCATGTGCTAATTTTAGTTGATTGCAAAAAATTCATTGGAGCACATGATTGAGGATTCTAGGAGCACATCTCATCCCTGTGAGAAAGGACACAGTAAATACTTGATATCTTTGTCTTGCAGAAAGAGAAGGAAAGCATTATTTACTCAAATTTTCTATTATTGCCTTGACTAATGTCTATTAAGTCATTCATTTCTAATATACCTGAAATGCCACTGTGCCGAGACGGTTTAGTTCTCTCAGCATGAAGCTGCCCACCAGTGACTGACCATTTACAAAGTGTTGTTCCTTAGCCAAGCAGTCCTTCTGCACTGACATTTAACCCTATGCTATTTAGGGATGCATATGTATATGATAGAACCCTAAGAAATGTGAGAAATTCAAATAGTGATTAAACTGGGCCTGGAGGAGAAGAGTAGGACAGTATTTGTTTTTATTTTCTTCCTTATAGTTATGTGGGTGTTTGTTATGTATGTTTTTCATCTCGTGTCTGTAAAACTGCCATACATAAAAATCTTTGGGCCAGTGCTTCTCACCTAAGCTGCACATTAGAATCACCTGAGGAACTTTTGAAACTACATATGTCAGGACCCCTCACCCCCAGAGATTTTGGTTGGTTAGGTGAAACCCAAGCATAGCTGTAATTTTTTAAATTACACATGAATGATACCATGGAAGTAAAGTCAACAAAATCTAGAATGTAAGAAAATCAAGGCACTCAAAAGCAACACGTGATATGTTAATATGGGTGTTGTATAAATAAACTAATTGTTTAAAACAAATTTCTGAAACAGAAAGAGTTGCAAAGGGGCTTCAAAATTTGTGCTGGGAAATGGAATGAAAAAATAATTGAATTTTCTCACAAACATTTGGAAGCCCCTCATAGTTAGTGAACTGTTCCCACAATGACTACAGTCTGGAAAATCTTTAGGTGCAGTTCCTTTTCTAAAATCATTTTATTGGAAAAAAATAATAAAAAATCATTTTATTGGAGGGCTGAGTGCTTGAATGCGGGACTGCGGCCCACGGGCGTAGCAGTTCAAATCCAGTTGCAGCTCTCCAGGAGCAAGACTGGGCCTCCCACTTCCACCAAAGGTCAGTGATGTCCCTCTCCCCCCCCCAAATTAATTAATTAATTAATTAATTAATTAATATAATCATTTTATTGGGAGCTCTTTCAGATACAGTAACAATCCATAATTCAGTTATATCAGGCATAATTTTACAAATGTTGCCACCATTGGTTTCAAAACACTTATCTTCTTGATTTCTTTGATATTAGCTCTCCTTTATCACCTTCCTCTGCCACCATACCTCCCAGGAACCTTTAGTGTTATTTTATATGTAAATATATTTCAAATTTAAATGGGTAATAAGGGGGGGTCTAATAGTTGGGTGCTAAATTTTAACCTAACTAAACCTGCAACAATCCACTTTCCAAGGTACTTTGCATGTTAGCCAGACTGTTCACATCCCTGATCCAATCCATGGTAATTTCCGTTGCTTCACAGTTAGACATTGAATAAGGAAGACCGAGGGGGAATTGATGTATTGGAATTATGGTACTGGCACAGAATATGGAAAGAATCGTGCTGCCAAAAGAAGAAACAAACCTATTTTGATAAAAGCACAGCCAGAATCCACCTTAGAGGCAAGGATAGGAAAACTCGATCTCACGTGCTTTGCACATGTTGTCAAGAAAGCCCAGTTGTTGGAGAAGGACGTCCAGCTTAGTAAGGAGGAGAAGCAGTAACTGTGAGCAGTAACTTGACAAAGTAGCCTGACCCCGTGGTTGAGACAATGGGCCCGGACATAAGAACAATTACAGGACTGGCGCTGAACCAGGCAGCGTTCCCTTCTGTTGGACATCGGATTACTGTGCGTCGGAACCTACTGATGATATCCTGCAGCAACATTATTTCTAAGGGTAGAAAGTCAATGTCAGGGACCAGAGACATAAGTATACCACTTATAATATTGTGTATTGTCTTAAGAGTGAGTTACATTTTAGAATAATATTTTCCTAATCACAGCTAAGTCAGTGTTGGAAATTGAGTACCAAGTTGTAATACACAGTTTTATCAGATTAAGATTTCATGGCATTTTGTCAAGTTTTCTTACTATTCTGGTAGTCTTTTAATTAACCTAAGGGAACAAATTTTGTGTCCCAGTAGTATTTTCCATAGTTATAACTTCAGTGGGCTAAGGAAAAGCATTGAGAGCACCTATCTTTTGCATCCTCATAAAAATTTTACCTCTCTTAAAAAGCAACTAGCTTTAAAGATTTATCTTAACTTATTCTTGTTTATAAAAGAGAAGAAATATTAAAAATAATATTACACTTATCTTTTACAGAAATATCTATTCAAGATGGTGCCTTTCTGGACTAGGATAGTTCAAGCTTCATTTATTTTCCTCACTGCTGAATCTTTAGGTAAGATTCATGGTATTTGATTGGCTT
>PVJH01042234.1:0-14454 GCA_004026705.1 Nesogale talazaci
TGGGTTTCTGAGATGGTAACTCTCATCCTTCAAAAACAAACCTTGGTGCAGTTGATTCTGTTCCAACTCATAGCGGCCCCACAGGACAGGGGAGAACTGCCTCTGTCGAGTTCTGAGAGTGGAACTCTTTAAGGGAGCAGAAAGCCTGGTCTTTCTCCAGAGGAAGGACAGGTGGTTTCAAACCGATGACCTTGCATTTAGCAGCCGAGCACACAACTAGTGCATCACCAGGGCTCCAGCTGGGCATAAGATATTGAAAGGAAGAAGGAGGAGGTGTTGTCTGCGTGAGAGAAGAGCAAGAAGTGGAGGGTGTCTCTTGGAGCCTGAGTTCTCTGGGCATTGCATCCCAATGATCCGAGAGAGTCCGGTGACACCAGAGGGAGACAGAGGAGTGACAGCAGCTGAACCAAAAGCCCAGAGGCTGGGACAGAGTGGAGGACTTGCCAGACCATAGAACAAGTCAGGCTGCGGTTTTTGAGGCAGAAGCTGATGTGTGATGGGGTGGGGTCTCCAAGCACTTAATTGGGCGGTTGAAGTTTGCTAACCCACAGAAATAGAACTGAGTGCCTTCAAGTACTTAGGATAGATTGGTGGAATAGTGTTCCTTTTGGCATTTACTGGTAGTCCTAAATGAACTTTGCAAGACGATTTGATCAGAGCAGAGACCATTAGATAGTCTGGTTTAGAGGCCAAAGACTAGAAAGACCCGGTGGCGTAGTGGTTGTGCACGGGACTGCAGCCCACTGGGATGGAGGTTCAATTCCAGCTCCACAGGAGTAAAGGCTGGACCTCCTACTTCCAGCATTTGGGCAATGATGCCCAAAAAACCAAAACCAAAACAAAACAAAAGACTAGAAAGAGACCTGTGTGTGAGCATGGCTGAGAAAACACTGTCGTATAAGTGGCTCCTGATCCTATGTAGCGTTGAACTTTTAAAATAAAACCTGTGATGGTGAATATTGTCTGTGAATTCTGTGTGGTCACTGCAAGGATTCTTCAAAGCAGCTGGCAAGTGAAGAATACTGTGGGAGGGACAGTGGTGTAAGAACCAGTAAGAAGGCTGGGTGATGCTGATAGGGAATTGGATTTGCTTGCCCCGAACGCATTTAGAAGAGGTCAGATGAGGTGGCACTCACATCATTTTCTTCTTTACAGATCCCCAAACTGTAAATCTTCATAGACTAGATAGTGCCATCTTTCTTCTGGACTTCATAGATAAAGGCATTAAATTAAAAAGGAGGTTATATGACTAACTGCGCTAGTTCGGGGGCTCATTCTGGCATTTCTGTAAAGCGATATGACCTCTATGATGACCTTAATGTAAAGATTCAACAACTGATTAAACATAGAGCTAAAAAGAGATCAGAATTATAAAGACACAGTGACATCCATTATTGGCCTACTCATACTTTGTGCATATTTTGGGAGAGAACAGACTCTGGAAAAGGACATCATGCTTGATAAAGTTCAGAGTCAGCAAGAAAGACCTTCCACGAGGTAGACTGACACAGTGTCTGCAGCAGGGGGCTCAAGGGGAACAGGCAGGCTCTCATTCTGTTGTACATACGATCGCTTTGAGTAGGAACCAGCTCTAAGCCACCTAATAACCACATGCAATACTCTAGCAAGAGTATAACGTTCAGTTCAAATCATGGCCCTGCTTGATGTGAGCCTCATGAAGAGAGCGCAGTTGATATGGGTGCACAGTTGATACACCATAGCAAAGTGTGACGAAGAAAGCAGATGGTCCTCAGCTAGCAAAAATACTATCTGTGCTCGTAAAATCTTGACACTTCAACTAATTCCACACGGAAGTATCCCACCCAGTGGGACCCAAGGATTATCAATAGTAAAGTCCAAATCTGATGGAAGGTATGTTATCTGAGCTTCACTTGCGAACACCTGCTTTGCAGGAGACGGGAGATGACCATGGGCAGAGCCCATTTGGAGGAGTAAAAGGAACACCGAGGTTAAACTTTTGGTGAAACCTCTCCGACCATAGACCGGGGATGTGAATAGCCTTGCTATCGTGCAGAAGACAATAGATGTTTTTTCTCTTTTTGTGTGTTTTTCTGTATTTGAAATCCAGGATGGGGAAAATAATGGACAGTGACTGCATTGATGGTTTCTTGAAGGTATGGCAGGAAGCTTGAGGGGAAATAGCTAGATGCCAACAACGATTACAAGGGTAGTAGCTACCTAATTTAACATCCACATGAAGATAGATAAGGGTGTATTTGACCTTTCAATCAGGTGGCAGACTGATGATGCCTCCTGTGGGTGAGGTCTTCTCATAACGAGGGTCCTGGGAACCTCCCTCTCTTTCTCTGCCTTCACCTTCCTGCTAACTGACCCTGGTTGCTGCCAGAACCCTGTGCAAATTACCACCGCCACTGGATCCACATGACTCTGCACTCACCAACCTGTGAAAAATCTGCAGTCTGTATCATTAATTATATTTGGCTGCATGAGTCTGAAGAGGGACTTAAGGACTAATACCAAATTTATGGACTTGTGTGGCATGGGGATGGGCTGTTTCCATGATCTGTAATTATTTCTTGATATAAAGCTCTTTCTTTTTATGAGTGTCTCTGGATTTGTTTCTCTAGTAAACCCAGCCTAGCACAACAAGAAAGGAGAAAATGTTCTGAAATTGAATGTGCACATGAGTGTACATTTTAATATGATTGAACTATTAAATTTTATGGTATGTGAATTATACACTGGTAAAACTGTTGAAGATTTCAGTCCAAATGGTAACTTCCTATTGAATTGCTTCTAACAAAAACATGAACATGCATTGCAGGAATAAAATTCTCATACTTCAAAGATACAGAGTTATGTGTCTTTTAGTGTCCAGGAGAGGTTGTGCAAAGTAGTCTGCAATTTGTGATTTGTGCGAACACCATATCATAGTCTGGCACTGCTTTCCTTTAAGCACCTCCAACAAGCCTCTCACCTTAGCGGTGACCATCAGCATTCTGAAAGGGATTTGTGCTTGTGTTTGGTCTTCAATCCATAGCATTAGCAATTTCCAATGTCTTATATAGTTCCTCTGATAGTTTTGCTTGACCTTGTAGCTTTTGGTGGAAACAATCCTTTAATGCTTGGAGAATGTCTTCTTGGTTCTAAGGATCATGATGACTGTTGTATGTGATATATATATATATATATATATATATATATATATATATATATCTCCTCAGCAATGCATTCACCATACTTCCACCTTGTTTTTAACTTTTGAAATGATATTTCTCCTTTTACTGCTATCACTAGAACTTGCTTTGTTGTATTTGGGAACCATAATATACTTAATTAAGAAGAGAGAAAACAGTTTTCTATTTAGATTCTCAAAAGATAGCAAAACAGTGTGTAACAAAACAGATTTGAATTGTGATAAACAGGGGACTGGTTTTGCAGTATCTGCAGTGAATGTAGTATCTGGGAGTGAATGTATTATAAACTTTTTAGAGAGAAACTACAGCAACAAACATTTGTTATTAATACCAAGACAAATTCATTACAGATTATACAAGGAGGTAGCCAAAACAGACTGGATTTATTTTTCAAAGCCTTATATTGACTTTTTTTTTACAAAACAACCTTATAACCTTCAAAATACTATCCATTATGCACAATACATTTGTGAAATCTGTTATTCCATTTTTAGAAATATTTCTCAAGCTTAAATCTTTTTGGCTGACAGCACCTCCCACGTTATTCTATTTTCTGTGGCTTTGTTTTGTTTTTCACATCTTCGTTGTCATCAAATCACCATCTTTTCTTTTCCCTTTTCCATTGCAGAAACAAAAAGAAGTTTCACAGAGTGAGATCACAGGATATCACATGAATAAGGTATGTGGGGCTAGAGAGGCATGCTGTTTTTTGTCCCAAACTGATACACATCGTGAGCAGGTGTGTTGTGATGGTGGCAAAACCAGTCCCCTGTTTATCACAACTCAAATCTGTTTTGTCACACACTGTTTTGCTATCTTTTGAGAATCTCTAAAGAGAAAACTTGATTAACAGTTCAACCTGGTGGAACAAACTCCAATTGCACTACAACTCGACAATCTTGTCAAGAAAGTTGAAGGATAGTCAAAATGAGATTTGCCAACAATCAACTTTCTGCCTTGTTTGAAATTAGAAAACCACTCATACACTTGAATTTTACCCCATAGCATTGTCCCTGTAAGTTATGCTCAACATCACAACAATTTGGGGCACATTTTTCTTGAGAAGGAAACCAAATTTCACAGCAGCATGCTATGAATCGGCCATCACACACAGAAAAAGTCTGAGCAAAACTACTTTTACAAAACAATTCACTGTGTCCAGAAAGTTCCCAGGCGATGCCACTGGGTGCGCTAACTCAGAATGAATTGCTGGATGCTTGCTTAGTGAGAAAAATGTGTGCTACAAAAGCTCTGGACTACACAGCACATGCCAGGGTGTTTGGAGTTTTTTTTGTACTGTGCTACTATGCATATGTACTGCAAAATCACCTGTCTAGCAGAATTTTCGTTTTGAGTGCAAGAGGCACGAGATACACGTGTTGCATGCTGGAAGCTTTTGCATTCTCTACGTGCTGTTCTATCACAATTTCTGAACCTTATGGGCTTTATAATCTTTGGGAATGGGAATTGACTTCATAGCAGTGAGTGATTTGTTTGTTTTTTTGTTTGTTTGTTTGTTTGAGACATCTATGTGGTCAGACTGAACTGATTTGATGTGATGCTCCCTTGTACAATAGAACCAGCAGCTGGTTTTGCTATGCACTACAATGAATATCTAAAAAAGAGATAAGGGCATCTAGACTTTATCACTGCTCACAGGTTAGGTTAGGGTTTTCACTTTCCATCAGTACTCCATGGATGATTCTCATTACCCAAGTGGAATTTTAAGTTGGTGAGTTTTGATACAGCTCATCAGAAAAGGCTAAGCCCAATACCTAGTTAGGTTCTTTGAAAAACCAGTCCATAAAAGGTCCACAGAAACTACATATAGGCAATTCTCTATAAATTTCTTGTCATCACTATTGTTGTAGGCTACAAGGTTGATTGCAACTCATGGTGACCTGTGTGACTGAGTAAAATTGGGTTTTCTAGATTTTTGAGGCTTTTCTTCTTTATAATGTGAGCTGGCAATCAACTCAGTGGCAACTGATTACAAAGACAAGAACAGCATGTCTTCATGGGAGTAGGTAGGTCTTCATGGGGGCTGCTCTTTAGGTTCAAACTGACAACCATTCAGTTAGCAGCTGAGCATGCAGCATTTGTGCTGCCTTAGCTTCTGGAGGTTTTTTCCTAGTGCTTCTTAGGTACACCTGTCCCTGGCTTACTAACAAGGAATTACATTGATAAGTGCATTTTAGCTGCAAAGTTTTCCCTTTTCTAAAATTTGAATATGTGACTAAAGAACTCAAGTATGTTTCTTTTTCTATCATCTACCTATCTAATCTATCATCTATCTATCTTTCTATCTGATTTTTAATTTAAAAAGAGAGTTTTACCCACCTGCCCACTCACACTCTTCATTTTTCTGTAAAGGAATAGACACTTCATTTTCACTTTCCAACATAAAGCCTTGTTAGAAAAGGGACATTTAGTCTATATATACCTGGCTGTCTTTCCATTGGCTAATGGAGTACTTTATCTGATTGGTGAGATCTTTGTCTGAGTCTGGTGTTCATTTCTGTGGAGATAAGAGTTATAGTCCATTCATATAACCCTCTTGGTCATTATTCATATGAGTCTTAATAGAGGGTGTGAACCAAGCCACAGCCTTTGTTTCCTTGGATTCACCTTTAAGCTCTACTTTACTTCAGTGTGCGATTTAAGACAACGTCCTTCTTTTTCCCTGAGGATGTGGTCTACTAAAAAAACAGACAAACCTCCTTTAAAGCCATTTCTTGGTACATAAGAGTCATCTGAGACACAGAATTCACAGAACCATTTGGAAGAGAACTTCCAAGAACTCTGTCTGAAGTGGAAGAACCCACAGAGACCAGTGGCACAAGAGACTGTGGCCCAGAGACTCAGCAGAAGTACTCCAAGACTAAGGGATGCAATCTCCTCTTCCAGCCTCTGATGACAGGACTGCTCTGAGACAGAGACACAGGTAGCCTAGCTTTGAAGCTTATGGAGGCAAATGCCCAGAGACCATGTGACTGAGAGGCTAAGGACTAGAAAGGCTGCTGTCTGAGGATCGACGTTTCCTGTGAGCCGATGCCTGTATCCTTAGTGTTTAAGGATGCTGACCTGTGATGGCTGTTAAGACACCACGAATTCAGCTCCAATTCATAGTGATCCTGTGCACAACAGAAGCACAAATACATAACTGCCCTGCACCTTCCTCACAGTGGTTCCTGTGCCTGAGACTCTGGATGCAGCCAGTGAGTGAATCCATCTCATTGAAGGCCTTCCTCTATTTCTCTGCGCTTTCATCTTACCAAACGTGATGTCTTTCCTCAGGGACTGACTCTCCTGACAATATGTCCAATTGGTCTTACTTCTTCCAACACCGATCATTTGTGCTTTTGGAAGTCCATGGCACTTTCAATGTTCTTCTCCAGCACCGCAATTCAAATGCATCAATTCTTCTAAGGTTTTCCTTATTCAGTGTTCAACTTTCACATGCATGTGATATAATGGAGAATACCAATGCTTGGGTCAGGTGCCCTTTAATCCTCAAAGTAATACCCTTGGTTTTCAATAAGTTGGCTTGTGCAGCAGATTCACCTAATGCAATATGTCTTTTGATCTCTTGACCACTGGACCTCTGGACATTGATTATGGATCCAAGCAAGACAAAATCCTTGAAAATTCAACGCTTTCTCAATTCATCATGCTGTTGTTACCTATTGGTCTAGTTGTGAGGATTTTGGTCTTCCTTCATTGAGTTGTAACCCATATTGGTGGCTACAATCCTTAGTCTTCATCAGCAAATACATCAATTCCCCCTTAGTTTCAGCAAACAAGATTGTGTCATCTGTATACTACAGGTTGTCAATAAAACTGCCTCCAATCCTGATACTACAGTCTTCATATAATTCAGGTGTTCTGATGTTACTCAGTCTACAGGTTGGACAAGTATGGTGAGAGGATACGATTCCTATGCACACATTTCCTGATTTTGAACTACACAGCATTCCCTCGTTCTGTTCACACAACTGCCTCTTGATTCATGTTCAAGTTTCTCATGAGCACAATAAAGCATCCTGGAATATCCATTCTTCTCAAGGTTTTACACAGTTTAAGCTTTTGCAGAGTCAATGTAACAGGTAAACATCTTTCTGAGATTCTCTTCTTTCGTTCAACAGCAATGATGCCCTTTGTTCCACATTCTTTTCTGAATCCAGCCTGAACTTCTGGAAGTTCTCTATCAATGCACTGTTGCATCCATTGTTGGATGATCTTAAGAAAAGTTTTACTTGTATGTAATATTAATGATATCATTCTGTAGTTTGAGCATTCTGCTAAGTCCCTTTTCTTTAGTTACAAATATGAATCTCTTCAGTCAGTTGGCCAAGTAGTTGTCTTCAAAAATGCCTGGCATAGACACATGAGTGATACTAGTGCTTTTTCAGCTTTCTGAAACATTTCAATGGGTCTTCTGTCAATTCCTGAAGGCTTGTTTGTGGCTAACACATCCAGTGCAATTTATACCTCTTCTGTCAGTAACATTCGTACTTGGTTATATGCTACTACATAAAATGCCTTGTGTTAGTCCAGATAGACTAGAGAAACATAAATAGGCAATCAAATGTGTATGAGAAAGAAGTTTGGGGAAGGGCAAAAAAAAAAAGGAAAGAGGTTTAAATAAAAGAGCAATTGAATATTGAGAAAACATTCCAGCCCAGTCCAGATCAAGTCACTAAATCCAATATTAGGCCATAAGTCTGATGCCAATCAATAAAGTCCTCTTTGGACTCACAAAACACATGCACTACACTGAATGCAGGAAAATCACAGGCTAATGGGTATAAAGTATTATGAATACAGTGGTGGTAAAAGTATTTCAGGACTTGTCGCGTCTCCACGTGCCTCCTTCAGCTCTCAGGGCAGGGACTTTATCAGCATAGTGCTATGTGTCTTGTCAGTAGAACATCTCTCAGGGAGTGAGCATGTGTCCTGCCTCCAGCAAGTGATTTATCTCCTTATCACCACCAAATGAGGTCAGCAGCCCACTACCCGATTGAGAGGTTAGACTCCACTCAATCCTCAAACTGACACCAGATTATGCAACTGCCACAAGCTAGAACGTTGAGTAGTTCTTTCTGATACAGTGACTTTGTGTATTTTTACTGGGTTCACTTGATGCTTCCTGCATCAGCCAACATTTTTCTTAGAGAATCTTTCAAGATCCCCACTGAAAGCATGAACTTTTTTTCAAGTTCCCTCCATTTCAGGAATACTAAGCATGATCTTCTCTCTCTCTCTCTCTCTCTCTCTCTCTCTCTCTCTCTCTCTCTCTCTCTTTTCTAATTCTAGGTCCTTGTAAACATCACTAAAATTTTTGGCTTTGTTTTTGTGAACTTCCCTGTAAGATTTTCTATTCAGTTTTTTACTTCATCTGTTCTTCCATTTGCTTTAACTGCTCTTCAATAAAGAACAAGTTTTCAGAGTCGCCTCTGAAATCCACTTTGTTCTTTTGTTTATTTTCCATAATTTTAGTGACCTTTTGTTTTTTTAGGAATGACGGTCTTGATGTGCTCCCAAAACATCAGGTCTTCTAGTTTTCAGTGTGTCAAATCAGTTTTTAAAATGTTCCCAAAATTAAAGTGGCATTAACTTAAGGTTGTATTTTATCTGTTGTTATTTTTAAAAAGCTAACAAAAACAAAATTCAACTTTATCCTGAAATTACACGTGAGCAACTGAAAAATCTATTCTCCAGCAGGACTATGATCTTGTTTTAACTGCTGATATTTAGCTTCATTATCTCTTCCATAGATGTAGTCAATGTGATGTCTGGGTATTCCATCTGGGTAAGTCTGCTTGTACAGTAGTAGCCTTTGGTGTTATTGAAAAAGGGTATTTGCTATGAAAAAGTTGTTGGATTTGCAAAATTCTACCATGAGATATTCAACTTCATTTTCATCACCCAGTTCATGTTATGTGATGTCTGTTCCTTCTTCTTTGTTTCAAACTTTTGCATTTTAATCACCAGTAACTATCAATGCATCTTGATGCTTATTTGATCAATTTCTGACTGATGGCATTGGCAGGATTCTTCAATTTCTTCATCGCTACCTTTTGTGGTTGGTGTATCCATTTGAAAAATAATTGTACAGATTAATTTTCTTTGAAGACAGATATAATTATTTTACAAACCATACTATACTTCATGATGAATTTAACAAGGTCCTTTTTGCAAAGGGATAACACTCCACTTCTCCTGATTATGTCATTCCTTGTATAGTAAATCATGTGATTTTCTGATCCCAAATGTCCAATACCAGTTGATTTAATCTCAGTAAAACCTAGAATAAGGATCTTCCAGCATTCTATTCCATTTTTAACCACTCCTGATTTTCAAATTCATACTTTTCAAATTCCAACTTCCAATCATTAGATATTTTTTGTAGCTGTCTGGCTTTTCCTTGAGTCATGCCCCATCAGAAGATGAAAATCCCAAAAGCTCCACTTCTATGGGTTTTAGCTGACTCATTCAACATGATCAGCTTCCCTCCAAGAAGTCAGCTCCTCTTCAGTCACATTTTCAAATGTCCTTGGGCCTGAGGGGTCCGTCCTCTGAAAGTATCTCCGACAATGTTCTGCTTTCTTTGTTTAGACTTTCATTGGTTGACAGTGCCTCAACACTATGCATGAGACTTTCGGCTGCTTCTTCCTTTGCAGTGGGGAGCTGAGTCCTTCAATGTCTGGCCCGAGTATTGAAGTTCCATTGAAACTTGTTCATTTGGGGTGGCCGTGCTGATATTTGAAATACAAGAGACATCACTTCCAGCATCACAGCAATACAAAAGCCACCACAGCATGACAAACTAACAGACAAGTGATGGCTTTGACATGTGGCGACCCATTAATATCCCCAATACTGAAAGCTAAACTCACTAACATCTAGTCAAGACTAACTTGCAATAACCTTACAGGACAGGGTGGAACTGGTCCATTGAGTTTTTGAGACTGTAGCTCAGTGGTTCTCAACCTGTGGGTCATGACCCCTTTGCTAGGGGTTGCTTTTCATAGGGGTTGCCCAATTCATAACAGTAGCAAAACAACAGTTATGAAGTAGCAACTAAATAACTTTATGGCTTAGAAACACCACAGCATGTGGAGTGGTATTAAAGGGTTGTAGCATTAGGAAGGTTGGGAACCACTGCTGTAACTCCTCAGGGAAGTAGAACATCCTGCCTTTTAGTCAGGGAGTAGCTGGTGGTTTCAAACTGTCAACATTGCTGATTACAATTCAATGCATAACCACTATGCCACCAGAGCTCCTCAAGTTACCAAATTAAACTCCTTACTTGTCAACATTGTCTGTGAGTTCTATGTGGCCCTTTGTGGTAGGTAGGTTTGTTGTGTCAACATGGCCAATGAAGAGAGGTAGGTCTGGTGTGCCAACATGGCCAACAAACACATGTGAAATTAATTGAGGGGCAGAAATATAAGTGGCTTAGTGAGTTTTGCCTTTCTTGCTCTTGCTCTTGGATTTGTAGACCAATGTGCAACTGGCTGCCTTGCTTGCCCTGTGCCTTAATTTGCAATTACACTACCCATGGACACCTAATCCATGGACTGTGTCACTGTAAGTTGAGATTCTTTCAAGTCCTGCTTCACCACACTACTGGAATATACATCTCTTGAGCTGGGGACTATCAAACCCTATCATCTGACTGACTGCTGATGACCTGCCTTGCTATTTTCTGCCTATTACCAGATAGCCTGAATTGCTCTACAAGGACTACCCAACGTCCCTCAAGACTAGAAGGAATGCCAGTGTATTAGCTATCTCACATAGGTGAGTTACACCAAGCCATCCATACTGCTTTATAGATTAGCTAACTGTTTAGTTTTTATGTTAGATATCTATCCATATAAATATATATAAAATCATTAGTGCCCTGGTTTTGTTTCTCTAGAGAACCCTGTCTAACACACCTTTGCAACAGATTATTGAACCCAGCATGGAAACAAAGTGCTGTGGGAGGAATTGGTGTCAGAATAGTTAAGGAAAGATGGGACATACAGAGATGTCTGATTCCTTCCCTGAGGCAACAATGAAGTCAGAGGTCAAGTATGTCCATGTCCATTGTCATTCACCCCAAGATTAATGATGTTGAAGACTTGCATGTGAAAAGTCTTGCTGCCTTTTGTTCTTCTATTGGAAATAGTATTTCCTCTGTTGGGTCATGTTTTCCTTTCAACTTTTCTCTGCCTATTCATTACCCTCCTGTAGAGAAGATCTGCCATTCTCTAATGTTCATACACTGGTAATATGAAATTCCAGTGACAAGAGGCCAGGTACTGTATCCTAATCAAGTATTATTGGAAACGATGCTAATTTCGTATTTTGGTCCTCATCTGGTAACTTCAGATGGTTCTCAAGTGTTTATAAACTTGAAGGACTATTGCGTGTAATTTGAATTAATCTCTGATTGCCAGATCTATGTATTCAAGGGTCTACCTTGAATGTGCCCTTGCACAATTAAAAAGAAAAAAAATCACTGCCATTGAGTTGATCCCAACTCACAGCAGAATTGCCTGTAGTTTTCTGAAACTGTTCCAAAAGAGGACAAAATAAGTGCAACCACACTGTATTGGATAATAGCAATTGTGTTAGTCCGGGTAGACTAGAGGAACAAATTCAAGGACATGCATATGGATATAAGGAATGGGTTTATATTCAAGAGGAACAGGACATTGAGAAAACATCCCAGCCCAGTTCAGCTCAAAGTCACAAGTCCGATATGCCTGAAATCAGTCGATAAAGTCTCCTAACTCATGAAGTTACAGGTCAGTGGGTACAGAGTCCTGGCACCAACAGGGGTCTCCCCATGGCTCCTTGCTTCCAGGGCTCAGGGTACATCAACAGCATCCCGTGGTGGCAGAAGCAACTCATTGCTTGCAGAGGTCTCCATGTGGCTGCTCCAGCCTCAGAGGTCCGGCTCCATCAGGGCAAAGCTGTGTGGTCTCTCCACCAGCTACTCCAGCCTCCCAGACACTGCCATTCTGTGTTGCCCGTGGTTAATCATCTCTGAAACTAACTCCCAACAACTGGGGAAGATAGCTTCTCATCTTCACAAGGGAAATATTGCAAGATTTCCTAGGAGTCTCAGGTGAAAGCCATGCCTACACAGAGGACTCATCGGTTACTCAATGGCTTTCTCCAGATTAACAGGCCAGACTCCACCCCTACATTTCAATCATAAAATTAACATAAGTACATGACTGCCACAACAATAATAATATTTTTTTCTGAGTATCTTCTTTGCTCTAACTATGCAAGTCAAAAAAAAAATCTTCCCCATGTACATTCTAGTTTAGTTCATATTTTGTCCAGTTCATCAATAGTTCCAATCCTTTTTTTCTAAACATATCTCACACTAGCCACTTCCCTCCTTTCCATTCCACCTAAGTCTAAAGCATTATCTCTCCCCCAAACCACTGCCATTACTTCATAATTGAACTCCCCCTCCCCCTAATTCTCTGGACCGTGCTCTCTGAGTTCACTAGGTTATGGTCCAAGGAACCTTTCCTACACTACTGATTACATTCTTCTTTCAATAAAGCCCAAACTCCTGGAAAAAACCTATAATTTGATTTTTGCAAAATTTTTCTTTATTCTAAAGGTTCAGATGATGACTTTTTTAGGCTTTGCATGTTATGTCATCTTCGTTCCAAGTACTCAGTGCTACTTGTGTGATGTAGTGATATTTCTTAAAGTTGCTCTTCTATCCATGTCTCTGTAATGCCTACAAGTGAATGGTTGGGATTATGCCAACACAATGTGTATGTAATGCTAACAGAAGGAATTGGTTAGTTTGAGTAACTAACTGTACTTTCCTGAACTGTAAAGGAGCCATTTCAGAAGCAGTATCACAGAGAATTTCTGGGACCACAAAGGAAGAAAATCTACTAATTGAACATGTTTGAATTCCTTCCATGCATGAAGTAGCAGAAATGGTAGAGACCATGCTATTTCAGAACCAGAGTTTGCAGAAAGTAGACCATGAGTCAGAATAGAGAAGCAATTCTGAGACTATCAGACTGTGAGGAAGTCATGGGGGGATTCTTGACCCTCGGATACTGAAGGCCAAAACCAGAGAGAGAGAGAAAATTGGCTTTTACAGGAATTTCTATAGATCAATGCCTGTGTCCTTAATGTTTTATGATCCTGACTTGTGGCAGTCTGATCATTTCACCAATAAAATTCAAAAAACAGACCCACTCCCATAGAGTCGATTTTTATGCATATTGACCTTACAGAACAGAGTGGAGCTACACTTGTTGGTTTCTAAAACTGTAAATCTTTATGAGAGCAGAAAACCTCATCATTCTTTTGCAGTGACTGGTTGGCTCAAACTGCTGAGCTTGGAGTTAGCAACTCAATGCAAAACCAATGCATCACCAGAACTCTTAACTTCCCTAATAACCTCTCATGATTGTGAGTAATGTCTGTGAGTTCTGTTTGGCCAGCAGAAAAGTGGACCTCTAAGGAAGAAATGATTGATGTCAACATTGGGTGAAAGAATGATGGAGGAGGCATGCCTGAACTCCGACTTATGACAGTTGGCCTCAAGAAGGTGTGGAGATGACTTCTCCTTCTCAAAGGAAGTTAGATGTGCCCTCTGCATTATTATCTCAATTGGTAAAATGAAAAGTGGAAAAAAACAGCTATAGGAAATATACTTAAGTATAGTTAAGGGTATCCCATCAAAACATATATAGATACACATACTTACATACATGCATGTATGTAGAAATGTACAAAACATATATATATAGATAAACATCTTTCACAAGCTGCATTGTACCTATAGGTTATAGTTTTCCAACCCTTGTCCTATAGCATACCTTGAATTTAAATTTTACCTCTGCAATTATCTGAGCAATATTCATTCCCTCAACTCCTACCAGCATATTCTCACTGCCATTTTCATTTCACGCATGCTTTATGCTATTGAACTTATTATGTTCTTCTCCTTAGTATACAAGACAAACTCATTGTCATTGAGTCAATCCTGACTATATATGCTTAGAAGAACAAAGAGCTTTAGCTTTCTTTCATGGAACAACGGGTGAATTGTAACCAACCTTACAGTTAGTAGCCCAATGCTTATCCCTCAACACTAAAAGGACCTTAACAATGCTCTTCTCCCAGTTTGGGGTGCTCTTCTCTCATCTACTTATCTGATGACCCCTTTCTCATTCCTTGTACCTTACCCCAAAGCCACTTCCTAAAGGAAGATATCTGTGGCTTCCTTCAC
>PVJH01042235.1:0-14432 GCA_004026705.1 Nesogale talazaci
GACTCATACAGCACTCATCATAATGTATACATACATACATACATACATACATACGTTGTGTCAGTAGTTACATCTTTTCTGGGATGGGGTGGGGTTCTTTTTTTTTTTTTTTTGATTTGTGAGAAGTAAGCCAGTTTTATAGGGCAAGCAAGCTTAGGCAATTAGCATATCGTGATCTTCAAAATTAACAAGTGAATGGATTCTGGTAAAGAATGCTTACTACTCTAACCTCCATGTCCCCTTCAGTAGGTGCCATGGTTCTGGGGGGATCCTAGGATGTACAAGCAGTTTAGGGGTGGTTGTTAAGCTAAAAGCTGGTGGTGCAAATCCACCTAGTGTCCCTAAGAATATATGCCTAATGAACTGCCAAGATTACAGCCAAGAAACCTCTATGGAGCAGTTTGACTCTCTAATACCGAGTGACTGGCAACAGACTTTGTTTTGATTTTTGAAGTATGATTTCTGTAACATGAGGCTGTTGACCTTCCCTTTTTGGCCCGGGGCTAACAAGGAGCTCACTGTCAGGAGGGTGGATGCCCTAGTATGATGCATTTCACCTGATCAGTTATGGGCCTTTCCTCTACTGTCCTAATTTACTTACAACCAACAATTTTTAAAAAAAATATATATGTACTACTTAATACACGCTAACAAACACTGATTGAATGCTAATGAGACTCTGTGATTCTATAGCTTATGTTCACAGCTATGACTCCAACATGACTCCCTCCTCCACCTATCTATCTAGTTTTGTGAGCAGTGTCTCATCCTGTCTGGGAAAGTGAGAGAAGGGTGAGCAGCACAGATGGCTGGGCGGGCTGATGTATGGTGGAGAAACAGAGCAGCGTATCACCTTTCTGTGAGGGCTTCTCAATCAAATCAGAGAGAAGAGGCATATGGCTTGAAGGCAAACAGCTAAGCAGGATTTGCCACATCCTGGGTCAGACAGACCTGTACTAACCTCAGCACCGACAACACAAACCTTACTATTTCCCCCCAAAACTACATAACCCATCACTGTATCTTATGTGTCCTCCACACTCACCTTGTTATAATCCTAAACTGCTATGGTGTAAAGAATTCTGAAAGGTTAGAAGTTCGAGTCCACACGAATGACAATGATGTACTTGTGAGAAGCCAGGTGTTACCAACCTCACAGAGCATCATTCTTCTGGGAGAGGCGGAGTTGCCATGGGTCAGTGCCGGCTCGGCTGGGAAGGGCGGTGGGAATCCTGTTGGGAGACATCAGTCTCTCGCAGGGCATGGGGAAGACAGGAGATGGGACACTGCAGTGTCACGGGGAGCTCAGCACCAGGGGAGCTGGACCAGAAGTCCAACACAGGGCTGAAGGAAGTTTCCGCAGAACGCAGACCTGACCCTCAAGGGCAGGTCTCCCCTCAAGGTGATCGATGCTCCCCCCGCCCCCAATGTCTAGTGTGCAATGAGTGCCAGACCTGCCTGGCAGCCCAACATCTTACCCACTCAGAGAAGGCCCAAGAGTTAGTTTCACACACGATGTTAAACATCCCGAGTGGTATCTGTTCCCGAAACTCCCTCGGAGTCCCTTTTCCATTTTACTGATCCTGGCAGGTTCTAGCAGGCTGGATTCTCTTGGCTTTTCAAACCCCATGCTTGTTAAAAAGCAGTCCATGAGAAGTGGGAAGGGGTACTTGGCACAAGCTCTAGAACAAGAGTAAAACTGGCAGCATGGCAGCAGACATCACTCCACCAGGGACAGTCAGCGTACTGATCACAGGCAGCCTGGAAGCCTGAGGTCAATCTGGGAGGGATGCAGAGGTGGTGGGCAAGTGGGCTCAGGGAGGCCAAGGGCACAGACAGTTACTAAGCAACTGGTCACGCCAGGGAACACCAGTCACTGCCACAAAAAGGCCAACTCTTTTTTTCCAACCAATAGGGGTTTGCTGGTGATGGTAGCTCAAGTTGGCCCTGGGAGCTCAAGGCAACTCCATGCACAACAGAATGAAATGTTGCCCGCTCCGGCCCCATCCCCAGAGCTGCCTGTGGGGACCTTTTCCACTATCTCCCTGTGGCAAGTAGACCTCCAGGTCTTCCTTTTGGAAGTCGCAGCATAGCCACATGTAAGTTTCCATTGAGGCTGAGTGGTCCCCGAGCACAGGGTGCATTGGCTGGGACCCTGACCCGTGTCACTCCTATGGAAACGAAGAATTCTACCCCTCAACCCCCACGGGCCTCTTTCAGATGTTAGTATCATTCATGACAAGCATTCCTTTAAAGCACTACATCGGTGTACGTACTGATCGTGATAAGAGTTGTATGAGCCCCCAATAAAATGATTTTTTTAAAGTACCACATCAAACTTACATCAGCATTTCTATTTCACAGCTTTTCAATCCAGACATGCGCAGATCACATCATGCTCAATGAGTGTTTCTTGTGCTTGCAAAGGCTGGGACCAGCTGACTGAGCAGAGAAGAGGCATGGGGATGTGGACAAACCTGGGTTCGAATCCCAGTTGAGTATCTGTCATCTGCAACCATTCATGTTGTAGCGGGGGGCCTGTGGCTCTGTGTACAACAGAACAAAATACTGCATGTTCCTGTGCCATTCTCCCTATGCCCGTTATGGATCAGTCCGTCATTACAACCATGGTGTCACTGCCAGGCCAGCTCATTGCGTGTCCTCCACTGTACCAAGCAAGATGTCCTTTCCCAGGGGCTCTCCTGGTAATATGTTCAAAACGCATAAGCCTCAGTCCTATGATCCTTGCTTCTAAGGAGCATTCTGGTTGTACTTTTTCCAAGATGCATCCAAGTGATTCCAAGAGCCCATGGCACTTTCTGTATTCTTCACCACCACCACAACTCAAATGCACACCTTCTCCACCACTCGTCCTTAGTCAATGTCCCACTTTCACACACATAGGAGGAGGTTGAACATATCATGGCTTGGATCAGAGGAGGTTGAAAATACCTTGGCCTGGCTTATTCAAGTGAAGTTTTCTAACACATAGTTTGGGGGGGGGGGGGCGGGGGGGCATCACTGCCTCTGGTGGTCATGGCACTACCCAGTGCTGCTCCTGAGAGCCGCCGCTAGATTTGATCCGCCAAGACCGTGGGCCACAGTTCGGCACTCAACCTCTTACGCCACTTGGGCTCGACCTCACATACGATTTTATTAAAGAGTCCAGGGCAGGGCTGGTTTCCTTGGGTGAATTACAGCCCAGAGTAAATGGCAGCAAGCGTTACCAGGCATGTGACCATGACAGCCTCCCAAAGAGCTGCTCTCATGAACTTGATAGTCCAGCAGACGAGACAGACCAGAAAAGGCAATTACAATAGAGACACACACACACATACACTAGGGCCACACCCTGGGAGCTTCTGGTTCACTCAGTTGATCAGCAAAGGAGAGCAATGCTTATGCGGCAGCAGAGTTTGACCATGAAAGGGGCCATCATTAAGTGATTAGGTTGGCAGACATCTGTGCCCTTTTGTGTGCCAGCTGGACCTGCGGCTGGAGTGACAGCAGAAAACAGACTAAGACCCCTGCCCTCATGACCCTCACCTGGGAGTGGGGGGAGGGGAGAGGACACAATATATATATATATATATATATATATATATATATATATATATATAGAGAGAGAGAGAGAGAGAGAGAGAGAGAGAGAGAGAGAGGCTTCAAAAAGTTCATGGAAAAGTTCTTTCAATTCCATTTCCCATAAACTTCATGAATTTCCCTGGTAAATGAAAGTGTAAAGCAGGAAAGTAGACAAGGAGGGGGACCAAGAATGCCAGGAAGCAGGTGCCATTCGATAGCGCTCCAGCAGGTGAAGGATTGAACTGAGGAATACGGAAGACTGGATGCTCCAGGGGAGAGCAGAGGAAGCACCACAGTCATTGGCAAGCGGGAACTTACCTGCTTTTGTGGGCGAACAGAGGGCAAGGAAGCCTTCAGCGACAGGGGACTGAAATAGAAATGGTGTTTAATGGGGGAAAACCCACCGCCATCCAGGAAATCACCTGTCTAAAGTTACATAGTGCCATCATCGCCCCTGATTGGATTTCACCATCTGGATGTCCACTCTCCAAGTCTTCCGTCATATGCATGGAGATGAAAAGATGCTGTCAACAGACTTCCCTCATGTGGCTGCCTCCCCCTGTTCACCTGGCACTTGTTTACTTAGTGTGACAATAAACAGTGCAGACTGTCTAATTCAGGAGAAGGAGCCATGTAACAATCACGGTGATTTGTTTAAAGAAGCATGCCCACTGCATAATTAGCCTATAGGTCACCATCTGTCTCTAAGTCCTCATAAAACTAACCATATGTTGTTTTCATCAACGACTGAACGACAGTAACATACATCCCTCTCCAAGGCAAAATGCTGCAAACGCATTGTTCTTGGGGGTGGCGGGTGGAGGTGCATGTACTTCTCAATTATCCCCACTTTTCTTTCTTCTTTTGACCTTTAAAAAAGTGTTCACTTTTATATGCACTGTTTGGGCCACAGCTAAAAATTTCTAGAAAAGTATGAGGGAGTTCATCTGGGAAACACTGACTAAACAAGATTTCAATCACTCCCTGCTATTGAGTGGACACCGAGTCAAAGGGACCCTATAGGGCAGGACAGAACTGGCTTTGTGGGTTTCCCAGACTCTAACTTTCTACAGAAGGTAAAGTGACCAGACCTCCCACCTTTGCTGGGACAGTCCCGATTTCAAACAATTTTTCCCGTATCACGCGGCATTTTTAAAAAGTTCCAATTTTTGGAAAGAATGCACAACAAGCTAGGGAACGGCAGGAAAACGGGAAGGGATTATACCCCCTATCTACCCCCATCCCCCACACTTACTCACCCGGTCAATGGTGTCCCGCTTTACCCATGTTAAAATCTGGTCACTTTAGGTAGAAAGCTACACCTGTCTCCCGTGAACAAGACTCAGAGGACCCAAACCTTCGTTCTCCTTGGTGGTATGATCTCAGAGGCACATAAGTAGATCCAGCTTATCAACTCTCCTCTCTATAGACTGTTTCTGGTATTTTAAACCTCCGAGTCATCAAAGTTTTAAGTCGCAGCAACTCCATTCTGAAGTGGGTCACAACTACACATGCATTTAGATCATCATGTGAAATAGTATTAGAAAAACTGTCATCTAACATGGTTTTGATTTATGAGAGCAAGAATTCATAAACTGTTAAATGCTGGCCTGCTCACATTACCCACCAATGACTAAACAATCTTAATAAGAAGCAGCAGTACAAAATGTTCTGGGGTTGAGTTTGGCTTAGTTTATTCTGCAAGCAACATAAGAATAAAAGTTATCAAAAGAAAACATGCCTGCAGTTTAAAATTATATGGCAGGGAAACGAAAACATTTAGATAACTCAAAAACATTACAGACTCGTGGCTATTTACACTGCTGCTAAGATGCAGAAAAACCAGTCCCCCACCAACAGACTTCCTTTAGGCACTACAAAACGCGTCTGACCTGTGGCCTGTAGATTCAGGCATGAATTATCTTTACAACACTGTCCACTGTGTTCTCATTTAAAGAAGGCCAAGGGTTCCCTACAAGGCTAATAATTCCACACAGCCTGCCAAAAGTATCAGTTGAAGGGCGTGGATTGGCGTAGAGGAATGCAACTTTCCAGAAGCTTCCATCTTGATCTTAACCCCTTTCACCAAAATAACCAACCTCGCCAGTCTTTGAATGTTTAGCACATCAGATTGCTCCTACTTACAGCGCTTGAATCACTGCTCCCCACCCCCACCCCCAAACCCCAGCTCCCCGCCCCCAAAACTAACAGAACAGGAAGCTTGTTAAAGGATAATTTCTCCCTCTGTATGAAGAACACTTAGCGTTCCCATATGCATGTAACCACAGACTAACTCCTGTGGGATTTTTAAATGTGTCTCTCTCAGAGGTCTTAATCCCTCAGAGACCTCCTTCACGTAAAGGTATTTGAGACTCGGCCCTGTCGTGATTACTTCCTGGCTAACAGGATTCCGTCATCTTTAGCATGAGCTGTGGTCGTTCATCCAAAGGCTGTACTGGGATTCCTCCCCTTCTTTCTGGGGCACAGATCCAGTGCTGTGGTCAGGTGCCAGCCAATCTGTTTCAACGTCAGGGAACCTGCGCACGTCCCATAGAACAAACACTGCCCCGTCAGGCTGGGTGGGGTTGTGCCCACTGTAGCAGCCACTGTGTCAATCCATCATCGTGTCCCGGGTCTTCCACTTTTTTGCTGTCCTCCGACTTCAACAAGCACAATGTCTTTAGCACAATGTCTCTGCTGACGACATGTCCAAAGCACGTTCGACAAAGTCCCGCCACCCTGGCATCTAAGGAGCACCCTGAGTGTAGTTCTTCCCAGGCAGATCTGTTGTTTCTTTTGACAGTTGGCAGGGCTTCCAACATTCTCTCCAGCACCGCAATCCAAATACACGGGCTCCTCTTCAGCCTTCCTCATTCAGGCACCACAATCCATGTGCAAGGGTTCTTTCTCAGCTGCCCTTACGCGGTGTCCAACGTTCACATGCGTAAAGTCACCAGATTTTAAATGGGAGACCACTGACGGGGGAAAGGGGGGGTGGAGGTTCTTGATTAAAAATTTGGTCTATATGGAGCAACAAAAATGTTCATAGAAGGGGCTGAGCCCCGGTGGCGTAGTGGTTGTGCACGGGACTGCAGCCCACTGGGTTGGAGGTTCAAATCCAGCAGCAAGGCTGGGCCTCCTACTCCCACCACCAGAGGGCAGTCTTGCCCCCAAAATAAAAAAAAAAGTTCATAGAACGCAAAAATAGTATTGTAATATATTTATTTAATTTTTAAACACTGTGGGACACGGGACAAATTGTTAAAAAGCAGGGCACCTGGTCACCTTAATATGGGGCAACTGAAAATATCACACCTTGAGTCAGGGGCAGTTGAGTCCTCAAAGTGACATTCTTGTTCTTCAACACTTTAAAGAGGTCTTGGGTAGCAGATTCACCAGTGCAATAATGTGGCATTTGAGCTCCTGACTGGTGCTTCCAGAAGCACTGATTGTGGATCCAAGCAAGCGGAAATCCTTGACAACTTCCATCTTTTCTCTGTTGGTCATGCTGTAGCCTTGCAGGCCAGTTGACAGGATTTGGGTTTTCTTTACCATATGGGAGTTGTCACCCATACTGCAGGAAGCCATAGTGGATGTGTGACAGAATGGCAGCCACAACTTACTTTCTCAGCTCCATCCTAGACCTTACTCTCAGCCTTGGTACCATGTTTTCTGAAAGGGGGGTGGGGTGAGAGGCAGAGTCTCTCAGCCAGAGTTACCTGAGAATATGAAATAAAAGTGTGAATGATCCTTAACAACAAGCTTGCATCCCTTTCCCCCAAACTAGTTCACAATAACGGACTTTATTGAAAGAATGACACATAGTTTTTTGTGTTGTTTTTTTTTTGGAGGGGGGCATCACTGCCCTGTAACCTCATTTCCACTGTAGTTATGTCTATTTGAAAAAAGAAAAGAAAAAAAGAAAGCCTGAAGAGTAAGAGTGGGAGACTGGAGTCTTCCAGCCAGCGCAGCGGCCCTGTGGTTAGTTACCGTCAATGCTCCTCACACAGGGGCCCCAGTGCACAGAGCACAGCTGCCCCCCATGGCTTCAATAGCGGTGGCTTTTCAGGACCAGATAGCCAGGCTTCTCTTCCAAGGCATCTCTGGGTGAGTTTGCACAATGGCCATTTTGGCTAGGCATGGAGAGTCTGATCATCTGCTCCCTCCTGGCTTTGAGAAGAACAGGCCCGGGGTTCAGGATTAAAGGAAGGGTCCATGAGGGAAAGTCCCTGGAGTACAGAGTGCAGTGGCGGCGGGATGATCACGGCTACTTCACGAGTCTCATTTCCAAAGACTATCAAAGGACAAAGGGGAGAGAACTTACTGTGTAGGGGGAAAGAAATAAAATCAACCCATAGTAACTATTCAAAGTTGCGTGTGCCTTTCTTGATCATGTGGAGGATACAAATACAGAAGCTTACTTTTGAAGATATACATAAATCACCAGGAATTGAAGACCCAGGGATGGGGCTCCCCAGGGCCTACTGATTTTCCTTCTCATTCTGTTTCTCCCTACTACATGTCTGTGGCTATTTTCTGTCTGGTTTTATCAGGCCATGGGAATTTATCTGAAGGTTTTTTTGTTTAGTTTTTAAAGGAAGGCCTGAAGAAATATCCAAAATCTTTTGCACATTTCAATTAACAGAGAAAAAAATCTCCAGGTAGTTAATTGTTCCCCCGTTACATAACCAACACTTGCAGGGGCAGTGACTTATTTAATGTGGCTTTTCTAGCCCAAATCTCTAACTCTCACCAAATAACTTTTTCCTGCATGGTGCTGGTAAGGAAGCAGGGAAGGGACTGATAGGATTCACCTGTGAGTAACTGAACAGCAGTCCCTAGAATGCCACCCAGCTGCATAGACAATGAGTCCTTGGAGACGCAGCAGGAAGGCTCTCATGACCGGTAAGAGCCAAGAGTGGAGCACGTTCTCTGCTCCCAGGATCCCTGTGCAGAGAGTCTCCTGGATCCAGAAGACAGCTCTAAGCCCAGGGAAGCAGCAGGCGGACTGGGAGCTACGGTAGCAACGGAACCACTACAGCTGAGTGCCTTTACACAGAGGTTGGCTTGTGAAGTAGAGTGCCTCTGGGTATGTAACAGGAGGAAGCTGGGTGTGCTGACCCACAAGACTTGAGTTGAATGCCTGTGGGTTGAAGCTTACTGGAGCAGGGGTGCCCTTTGGTAAAGTGACCCGATTTTAAGCGGGACACCCTTGACAGGGGGGTGGAGTGGGGCGAGTTCTTGATTAAAAATTTGGTCTACATGGAGCAACAAAAATTTTCATAGAAGGCAAAAATAGTATTGCAATATATTTATTTTAATTTTTAAACGTCGTGGGACGTTTTTAAATTGTTAGAAAGCGGAACATCTGGTCAATTTACCTTTGGGATCTACTAGTAAAGCTCAAAGAACTTGGTGAAATGCCCCAGTGAACAACTCTATCCTGAGCTTTTCTCAAAGGCAGTATAACATGTTCATATCCTTAATAAACCCTGTAACTGCGAATCTTGTCTGTGAATTCCATGTAGCTATTGCAACATGTGGCAGTCATGTACTTTGTTGTCAGTTTCATGATTGGGAGTGTAGGGGTGAAGTCTAGCCTATCAATATGGAGATAGCCAATGAGACCTCTGTGTGGGCATGGCTTTTTCTGAGAATTCTGGGAAATCTCACAGTATTTTCCCCTGTGGAGATGAGAGACTATAGACTCAGTCCCTTGGAGATGCTCTGCTGACAAGACAAGATGGCAGCATAGTTGTAGGAACTGAAGGAGCCAAAGGAGAAGCCACACGGGCTTACCCTGATGTAACCAGACCTCTGAAGCCAGAAAAACCAGAAACCCCAGCACTGAGATGCTCCTACCTTCCATGGATACTGCTCATGGACCCTGAGTCTGGAAACGAGGAGCCATGGGGAGACCCCTGACAGCACTGGAATGCTTCTACTGCTGCTGGATACACAAGACTCTGTACCCACTGTTTTGTGATTGTCCTGGTGTCATTGCATGTGCTTCGTGAGTCAGAAGGAGACTTAATAGACTTGTATCAGACATGTGGGCTAATATCAGACTTACGACCTTGGACTGGACTGGGTTTGGATGTTTCTCAATGTTCCATTCCTCTTGTATATAAACTTTTCCCTTATATCTTTATGTGTGCTTATGAATTTGTTTCTCTAGTCTACCTGGACTACCACAAACGGATAGTAGGACCTAAAGGTAAAATGGAGAAAGTTAGTGAAAACCACATGGCACTTTGTATTAATATTCATGCAATTAATTGAGAACATTTTTCTCTTTCAATAGAAATGCCCTTACTCTGAATATGTTAGCCAATGCCACCCCATCCATCTTCCAAAAATAATTTTTAAAGGGGGTTGTCTTATTCTCTTTAAGCATTTTTGAATGCCTTATGGGCATTTACATTATTTTCAGGAAGATTAAAAATAAAAACATCATTAGTATTAATATATTCTTTTTCCCTCAATTTACATATGTACATCCAATATTCCAATGTACTTAAAATTATTTCGTTGACTCAAATTCACTCTTTACAAGAGAATACTGTAACTTGCTTTAAATTTTATGACCAAGTTTATAATATCCATTAGTTTTGGCCTTTTGAAGAAAATGAGGATCATTATAACATAGTTGCATATCAACCAAATTAGGTTATTTGAATATGCTAATTATCTTTGATAACCTAGCTACTGTGATATAGAAATGTCATGAATAATAAGGATATTTTTCCCAGCACAAACCTGTTGTTTTTGTTTGGTTCTGTCATGTCTAACTCATAGTGACTCTGTGTACAACAATACGAAACACGCCCTGGTCCTCTGTCATCCTCCAGATTGTTGTGGGTGTGAGCCCATGGTTGCAGCCACTGCTGTCTGGTGGAGGTTCATCATAGCTTTTTATTAAGGATCCGCTCTCGGGAGTCATAGGAGTTCTCGGAGGCATAGTGGGTTACATTGGAGGCTGCTAGCTGCAAGGTCAACAGTCCAAGCTACCAGCGGTCACAGGGGAAAGATGAGGCTTTCTGCTCAAGAAGTGTGCTTGACTCAATGGATGTGTACATGGATTGTGATAAGAGCTGTAAGAACCCCCAATAAAATCATTTTAAAGAAATCAACAGTCTCAGAGCTTACAAGATGAGCTGACCTCTGCCTGCTAGGGTTTTTATGAGTCGGAACGGACACAGTAGCAGAGATTGGAGTGTCCCAGTATTCATGGTGAGAGAACATATCTGTTTTACATTGTGCTTCAAATTAAAACCCCAAACTCAATTTGAACAAGAAAATTGCACATGTTTCTGACTTTCCCATATGCCTGCTAATATGGGAGCACTAACAGGAATTGATTCTTACACACCGAACACTGTGTTTAAGTCTTGCAAAGGACCTGCTATACTGGATTTCAATGGATGGTCTAGTTGCCATGGAAGGCACACTCCCAGGCAGTGGGTGGCCCCGTGTGCATCGGACTAAACCATGATCTACCGAGTTTTCAATGATTGTTTTTTTCAAGTAGATCATTAGAACTTTCTTCCTAAGAATTCTGGGTGGACTTAAACCTCCTCTTTCAGGTAACAGACAAGAACACCACCCTTTGCACCACACAGTACTCCTTTACAATGTTGACTGTCCCTAAATTCTCCTAAGAGATTTGTCAAAGAGAAATTTTGTAATTTCTTCCCAAGATTCAACCCCCCCTTACTTCTTGGGGTTCCCAGGCCAAATGGCTCCGTAATGTTCTAAGTCAGTTTCGACTCACAATAGTCCTATCTTGTGCTGTTGCGATGCTTGGGCCCATTGTTGCAGCTACTGCGACAATTCACCTCTTTGAAGCTCTTCCTATTTTATCTGACCCACTACTTTAGCAAATATGATGTCCTTTTCCTGCACTGGTCCTTCCCAAAGTATGTGATCCAAAGTATGTGAGATGGAATCTGGCCATCCTCATTTCTAAGAAGCATTCTGGCTGTACTTCTTCCAAAATAGAATTATTTGTTCTTCAAGCAGCCCGTGGTATTTTTGGTGGTTTTTGCTAACACCACCATTCAAATGCACACATTCTTCTGCAGGCTTCCTTGATCACCCTCTCTGGCTGGATTTTAAAATACCTTCACCTTATAATCTCCCTCCCAAACTGACCTACAATGCCTGAAGTGGCCGTGACCTATCAGTGTGCCTAAGTATCTCACTCACTCCATTCTGATTCATAGCGACCCAGACAGTGTGCACAAAATGTTCCTAACAGGTGGTATAGTGTGTCACATGTTGAACTGTTAACTGCAAGATCAGCGGATCGAAACCACCAGCCACTTCTTAGGGAAAGACGAGGTTGACTTTCTACTCCCATAAAGATTTACAGCCTCCGAATCCACTGGGGCCATTCTACTTGGTCCTATAGGGTCGCTGTGCATCAGGATGACTCAAGGGCAGTGAGGTTTTTGAGTCTGCATGTCTAACTAATGCTGTTGATTAAATCTGACAAGAACACGAGAAAAAGCAGGCCCTTGAGTGTCAGGCAGGATCTGAGATGAGCTCAGAGAGAGAAGGTGTAGACGAGGAGGTACAGAGGGAAATAGTAACACCTGGGAAGAGAACACAAGGAGGCACATCACCTGGTCGTCCGACAGCAGAACCCAGAGTCAGGCACTTTCAATTCAAACCAGGCTCTCCTCTTTGGCTGTGCCAACTTTGGTGAGGGACTTTACCCCTTTGAGCATAAGTTCCCACATCTCAGAGTTGAGACACGCTTACGGGTAATTCTTAGTGTGCTTGTGATGATGGAAGATAAATAATCAAAGGAGGCAGTTTTGTGAGGTCCATCACACACCGTGTCTGGGACAGGGCACACACAATGGATGTGGAATAATTTTAGGGAGCTGATGTTAGACTCAGGAACTGAGCATGCCCGAGAGATTCAAAATCATTCATTACACTTCTTCACATCAGATCACAAGATTCTGTCTGTGTACATCCTGCTTTTTTTTTTTGGCACTTATTAATTCTGGAGAGTTAATTAGAAAGTGAAATTTATTTTAGAAAGGGGATGCAAACAGTTAGGCCGAGTTAATCAATTATGCAAAGCTCTGTGGTCAGGAGCCTGCCCTCAAGTCTTGTCAGCCTCCCCTGGGACACAAGCTTGCAATGTAAGCTGGAAAGCCCCTCACCCTTACTCCTGCAAAGCCAACACAGCGGTGAAGGAGTCTATCTATAGGACCCCAGACATTTACACTTAAAGAGAACCTAATTCTGGAATGATACCCAGTGTATTCCTGCAAAGATCAATTCCCCTTTTAGTTCTAGTCTCAAATAATCAGCCCTGGGAGGTTGGTCCTTCTTTCAACAAGTATTTCTTAGCATTTATGGTATGTCAGATTCCAGGCTGGACTTTGTGGACAGGGTGTAAGCCAGTCACAGACCATTCTCATTGCGAAAATTGAGAACAGTTTGGGAAATCCTCAACCCACTGGATCGGGAATTATTAAAATGCACTGCAGGATAATGCGGAACCCTATGGAGTTGACAGAACTGCAGACTGAGAAATGAAATGAGAGTGAGCCACAAAAAGGTGTCTGGCAGATTTCATCAGAGTATGTGGCCCATTGTACTCTTTTGATAAGCCAAGGAAAGAGTCCTGGGCACTGTGGGTTAAGTGTTTGGCAGCTAACTGCAAGGTTAGTGGTTCAGAGCTACCAGTTGCTCCAGGGGAGAAAGATGATGCACAATTACTTCTTTAAATAAAGCTTTTTCTTATAGATATATGAGTGTCCCTGGATTTGGTTCTCCAGATCTCACAGCATGACACATTAACTAATGGCCAGAAGTCCATTCACTGTTAAACTTGATTATTTATTAACCACACATTTGAGATAGCATTGTTACAAGCTCGCCCCCCCCCCCCCAAACATTATAAGACAACAAGGAGAACAAGAAAATTGCATCAGAGAAATGTACTTGAGCATCAAGGCTTTCACACTTAGCTATCACTCTCCATGATCAAGAATGCTTTTCAAGAGCCTCCCTAACTCTGCCTGTTTATACAACATCAGGCTGGGAGTTAGGCTTAGAAGGGGTAGGGCCAGTGCACTTCTAGGTGGCAAGGATGGAGAGACTTTATCTGACATATTTGGGACCTATTGTCAGGAGAGGCAAGTCCCTGAAGAAGGAGATCACAGTTGGTAAAGTGAAGTGAAATGAAGAAGAGGAAGGTCCTTGATAAGATGGTTTGACATAGTTGCTGTCACAATGGGCTGAAGCATAAGAACAATTGTGAGTATGGTCCAGGACCAGCCAATGTTGAATCCTGTTGTGCTAATGGTCGCTATGAGTCAGGACCAACTCGATGGCATCTAACGGGAACAACAGACAGAGAAAGCTTCCAAGCCAATGAGTCCTTCACCTTGCACTTGCTCTTAGCCAAAAGGCCGAGAAGCGATGAGTCCTTCACCTTGTTTGCAAAGGACTCACAACTTCGGTCCTGAATGATATGGGATTATTTTTGAAATTATTATGCAAAAAATTCCACAAGCTTGCAATTGGGAGCCAGTCAAGTTCTTTTTTTAAAAAAACCAATAGATGCATAGGTATGTTTTAAGTTAACTTTGAAAAGAATCAAGATAAAACCTCGACACCCCTGAGACCAGAAGAACTAGACAGTGCCTGGCAACCACAACTGAGCACTCTGAAGGGGGTGGCATTAGAAGATCCTGACTTTGCTCTAGTAAAACAAAACTAGAAATCACTGAGGAGTCCAGGATTATGACTCCTATGACTGGTGGAGCACCCAAGACTATAGCCCCAAGACACCCTTTAAGCCTGGAATTGAACTCACTCTCATG
>PVJH01042236.1:0-14420 GCA_004026705.1 Nesogale talazaci
TAATTGTCCTCTATTGCCCCTTGCCCACTTTTCCGTTATTTGTCTCCCTGAGAGGGGGTCCTGGGTTAATCCTTGTAATTGATTCCCCCTTCCCTAATCCTCCTGGTATTTCTACTCTCCTTGTTGGCCTTGATGGGTTTATCTATGCTGCATTCCCTGTGTTGCAGGTTATCTGTAGCAGCATTTGTAAGGTAGTATTGAGGTCATGATGTAGGGGAAAGGAAGCACCAAAGAACTAGAGGAAATTTGTGTTTCATCGGTGCTATACTGTACCTGTCTGGCTCATCTCTTCCCTGTGACCTCTCTGTAGGGGAATGTCCAATTGTCTAGAGAAGGGCTTTGGGTCGCCACTCCATACCTCCGCCCCCTCCCAAATCACATTGGGTATTATTTTGTTCTGGGTCTTAGATGCTTGACACCTGGTTCCATCAACACCTCCTGATCACACAGGCTTATGTGCTTCTCCCATGTGGGCTTTTTGCCTCTGAGCTAGATAGCCAATTGTTTATCTTTAAGCCTTTAAGATTCCAGACACTGTATCTTTTAATAGCCGGGCACCATCAGCTTTCTTCATGACATTTGCTTATACACCCATTTTGACTTCAGTGATCATGTTGGGAAGATGAGCATCACAGAATCCTGGATTGTTAGGACAAAGTTCCTGTGTTGAGGGAGTACTTGAGTCGAGCCCCACCTTATTTCTTAACATATAGATATGCAACCTTATTTCTTAACATATAGATATTCTTATTTTCTTAACACATAGATGAGTACATATGAGTATATTATAGATATAACTACATATAGATGAGTACATAGTTCTATTCTCTCATTTTACATACACACACACACACACACAGTACATGCCTGTATTTAGACCTCTATAAATTTCCTTTGCCTCCTAGTTCTTTCCTCTATTTCCTTTTACTTTCCTCTTGTTCCACCATCATGCTCAGCCTTCATTTGGGTTTTCTTTTTTTTTTTGTGGGCATCACTGCCTCTGGTGGTCGTGGTGGTCGTGGGCGCTACCCAGCCGCTGCTGGATTTGAACCGCCAAGCTTGCAGGCCGCAGTTCCGCACTCAACCACTTCCGCCACCGGGGCTCAAGCCCCTCATTTGGGTTTAATAATTCCTCGCTGCTACAGTACCCTAACCCTAACCTTCCCCCCCTCCCCCCCACCACACACACTTCTACCTGCTCTTTCTCTACTTCAAAGGCTTTGTTTACCAAGACTTCACTTGTATGGAATCTCTCCACACAAAGGGCCAGACATCTTCCTCACATCACAGTGTCTCATACCCATTCATCTCTAGGAATAAGATGTAGTTTCACATACATAAAGTGTTTTTTTTGCCTTCTCACTGCCCTAACCGTTAATTGGGTTTTTACTCAAAATAAGTCATCTGGAATGATAACTTGTATTGACTAAGAGTTTATGCAGCACTTCTGCTGTAGCAGGTTTCTGGCTGCTGCTTCTCAGCTGCTGGTCCTTTCCCAGTTGGGTTGTTTTGGTTTCTTCACAGCAGCAGCTTTCTTTCCAACCACAGGCTTCTTGCCAGACACACCCTTCTCATCCCCAGCTGGCCTCTAATGTTTCTGTTGCCTTCGCCACTCTAGGCTGTGATTCTTGGCTTGAAGAAGAATGGTGTTCTAGCACGCGATCTCTGCCTATGGATTGAGCTTCAACACAATGCTCAGGTTTTTCAGTGGGTTCTTCTCCAAGACACTATAATGAATCTTGGGTGTACTCAAGGAAGCCTTTGGCTCTCAAGGTTTTTCCAGAGTTTGCTAAGGTCTGCATTGTGCATAAGACGGCTATGGTAACTTGTGAGGGAGGCAGCTTTGCTCCAGGTCTCATACAGCTTAAGCACCTGGTGAACATCCTCTTCAGTCTAAACACAGAAATACCCCACATGGCCACCAGGAGGAAGTTTCACAAGGTCCAGCTTGCTGACATTAAGCAGAGTGATTCCAGGATGATCCTGGAGACCTTACTAATATCACTGTCGTCACTGTAGATAACGCACAGACCCTTGCACTGGATACGATGTTTACTTGTTTTGCCCTGCCAGATTTCATTCACTCAGAGGCATAGACCTTCTTGATATTATCCCAGGCCATAAGTTTCTTAAGAAGCAAAACCGCCTCCTTGGTCTTCTTGTAGTCTGGAGCTTTGTCTTTGGCCACCAAATGGAGCTCAGGAACTTCCTCAATAGGATGACCTTTTGACAGGGCCAGTGCTAGGAATGTGGAAGCAGCCAGGGCAGCGCAGATGGCATAGGGCTTCTCACCCGCCAGTGCCAACAGCACTAAGCTTTGGTTGGCGCAAACATGTGACCTCCTTCCACGTATTTCCAAAAGTGGCTTGGCCACAGCTCTGCCATGACCCCAGGACTCAGCACCGGCTGGATGACCTGCCATTCGTGTGAATGAAATTCACAGTCTCTGGTGAGATGGGAAAGGCGCCTCAGTAGTGCACTGTTTTCAGGTTGGGCTGTATTCTGCACGACCCGCAGTTCAAAGCCACCAGCTGCTCTGGAGGAAAAAGATGAAGCTCTCTATTCCAAAATGAGCTGCAGTCTCAGAAACCCACAAGAGCAGCTCTACCCAGTCCTAAAGGGTTACGGTGCATCAGAATCGACTTGATGGCATGTCTTTTTGTTTGTTTGCTGTCCTTCCCTTTGGGAGGGAGTGTTGGGGAAAGGTCTGATGGGAGCATAGAACACAGCAGACAAAAAAGTATTTTCACCAGATGATTCGCCCTTCTCAAAGTATACTGACATCAGTAGCCGAATGCGTGCCATGGTGAAGAAGGCCATACTCCTCTCAACTCAGAAGCACCCACAGGAAAAGCTAAGGGACAGTTTTCTGACATGCTGTTTGTTTGTTTTCATTGCACTGAAGTAGCCATTTCTACTACCAAATCATTATCGTTATTTTTTTTTAACTGAAGTGGCCTATCCTGGTGGCATAGTTATGAGTTGAGCTGCTAGCTGTAAGGTCCTACAGAGTAAATGCATACAGGGTCCCAGGAGTAGGGACTGGCTCAGTGGCAACAAGATCCAGCTTTGGTATTCTATGTTCCCAGAGCCCTAGTGGTGGAGGGGAGCTACTGATGAGACAGTCAATTGATCCTGAACCACACATTCCTCTGTAGAAGATGAGGTTGTCTGGTCACATAAAGACAGTCTCAGAAGCCGTAAGGAGCAGTTCCACCATGTCCTGAATGAGTGAGTGTGGCTTCTCTGGGTTTACTCTACACACCAGTTATTGAATGGGAGAGAATAACCACATGATTCAGCCTACGGCACTTAAATGCTGGCTCTGGCTGTAGTCCAAGCAGGTGGCTTTATTTTCTATAAGGCTACCTTTAACGCTTCCGTATCTGAAGTAGGGCCCGTGACCCCTCTTCAGTCAAGAAACCTGAGTGCACAGGGCATCCCAGCCCAGCCTCACTACAGGAAGACCATCATGTGCTTTATGGATGAGGCTGCTGCTTCCCATCCTTCCTCAAAAGATTCTCCTGTGCTGAACCACACCCACAGTCACAACCCCAAACCCCAAAAAGCAACAAAATAAACCTGTACACAATTGTGATGTGTGCTACTGTTAAATGAAGAAGCGCCCAGCCTGTTAACATTCAATTTAAGGAACTACAAACGGAGGATCCTTGTGTAGAAGGACAATACACTGCTGTGTTAGAGTCTGATCCGGCTGCCCTGAGACGGTGACATCTGCCTGTAGATGAGTCATAGCTGCGCCTCTGCAGAACATGGTGTCCTCTCTGACAACTGACACCACCGGACACTGGCAACTGCCAATTATCACAGGAAGAACAAGGATCACAAACAAGCATGAGGCTCCTTTCTGCCCTCTCTGAATCCTGAGTTTCCCTACAAATTGCTGTTCATTGGATTTTCCTTTTCTGCTTTTTTTAAAAGTCAGATGTTACATCTTTTCAAGTTGATTTACAGCATGAATGATCCCACACCATCAATGATATAAAAGCTAATCACATGAGACCGATACAAATTAAAAATAAAAAGAGATGAGACTTATCGAGAACAATTTCTAAAGTACTGCCAAGTGAAGAAGTCCAGAGCAATGTACACTGAATGCAGCCATGTGTATTTAAAAAAAAAAAAAAAGATTTTTATGTGCATAGGATATCTGTACATATCGGAAATGAATGCCTGGAAGTCAGGACTGGGAGGGAGACTTCATGATTTACTGTTCAATACCTTCTGATATGTCTTCTATGTGTGAATTTCTTTCTTGGTTCAGAAATGAGAGGGTGGGGGCTGGGCCCTGGTGGCATAGTGGTTGTGTGCGGGACTGCAGCCCACTGGCTTGGCGGTTCAAATCCAGCAGCAGCTCTCCAGGAGCAAGGCCGGACCTCCTACTCCCACCAGAGGACAGTGATACCCCGAAACAAAAACAAAACAAAAACAGAAAAATGAGAGGGTGGTGGGGAAAAAAATCACACAAGGCCCTTAACTGACTTCCATCAAAAACTACAGTGCACAATCAGCGCAAGAGAAGATACCGTACCTTTAAGAACTCTTCTTACAGAGTCAAATGTGGAGGTAAAGACGGAGACGCCCTGGGGGTGGAGTTCTGGTGCCCAAAAGAAGAGAGTTAAGAACTGCAAGGCTGCCTGAAAAGATGGCGCGCTCCCCGCTAGAGATGGCAACTCAGACAGTATCTGGGAGTGAATGGACTGGTACAGAGTGGCATGAGAAAACGGCTCTTCCTCGGTCATTTTGGAAATCTCTGTCTCTGTGTCCCCAGAGGACCGGCTCAGGTCCGCTTCAAGGAGTGTGGTGACAGAGGAGAGGAGGGCTGAGGTTAGGTGCCAGCCGGCAGTGCAGGGCTCTGAGCCCAGCTGTAGCACAGCCCCAGTCTGCCGAATGGCCCGTTGCAGCAGTTCAGGCAGCACCTCTGGGGAGACCCGTTGTTGCTTCTGCTCTTTAACAAAAGTCCCCAGGACTTGACACAACTTAGTTAAAGAGAGGAGGAGGAGCTGCCTGCCCAGACAACTCTGGCTTTTCCGTTTTTTGCCGGAAGCTGCCATGGTGGAGAGTTTGCAGCTTGAAAGAAATGTGAGGATTTTCCCAAAATTTAGCACCAAACTCATCTTGATCTGGATGAGTGTCTGCATTAGCTGTTCTAAGAAGGCCCCTATAACGTGCAGAAATTCCAACCATGAAGGGTCATCTGTAGTAATAAGAAACTGACTACTGGCTTTGAACAAGGAGGTCAGAATGATCTGGAAAATATCACTGGCATACATGATCTTGAACACTGCTAGGGCATTTTTTCCTCTCTGCAGGGAACCAAGAAGGCGGTAGCAGGTCCTCAAAAACTTGAGAGTCAGTGAGCAGCAAGCACTTCTCAGCTTGGTGGTGGCCAGGGACAGTAGCAGAAGGAAGCAGTGCACATGATAGGGAGCCAGGAGACTGTCCAGTTGTAGAGCAGAAATAACGTCCAAAAGTCCCAGGAGGTTCTCCAGGTGTCCTTCATCCAGCTCGATGGGGAAGTCACTCTTGACCAACAACAGTAACTTCTGTCCAATTTCTCCCCTGGACTCTATCTCCTCAGGGCCAACCTTGGCCAGTCTGCTTTCCCAGTGAGCTATAATTGTGTGGTCCTTTGCAAAAAGCCACGGTAGCTGTTGTCTGAGAAGACCCATATCACTCTGGGCGCCAGCCACCAGAACGCTACTACATTTTGCAGCGACACACAGTAAGAAAACCGACTGAAGGCTCTGCATTTCTGGGAAGAGGGGGCTATGAAGGATGGCCAGGGATAACTTTTCAAGGGTGACGCAGTGTCCTTCATCGTCTGGGTTTTCTTGGGCTTTGCTCACTGGTAAACTGTTGAGCAGGACAGTAGCGAGGTATCTCACATCATCTGAAGAAAGGTACGATATTAACATTGGGAGATTCGAGGCGACCAAGTGCCAGTGTGCTGCAGGGTATGTAAGCGCATTCACTGACCCCACATGGCTGTCCCAGGAAGCCACTGTCCTTCGAGTCAAGCTCGCCTTGCCAGAATGAAGAATGTAGGCGGCGTCATGCTTCAAAGTCTGGAGGGCTTCTGTAGACTTCCAGCTAGCATGCATTAAAGTTCTTTTCATCTTCTGCAGATAGAGCTGTTCCAGACAATACCTGCCGAGAGAGCCAAACGGAGCTGTAAGTGTTTCTATTTTCTTCCAATGTTTTGTTTCTACACCTGGGAGCAAGGAGGGGAGGTTAGTGGCCTCTGGATGAGTCCCGGGAAGGTCCCCAGAGACGGAGCGATACCGGCTACAGTTTAGACTGAGCATGGTGTCCACCTGGGCCCACGTGTGGGCGAGCAGGAGGGCAGAGTCACTGACCGTCTGCTGCCACAGGCCAGCCTCTGGGAGCCGGGGGCCAGCGAGAAGGCGGAGCAAGGGCTGCACAAGGTCCCGGAGCATGTTCTCCATCACACGCTGAGTCCGTCGGACCACGGGCAGCGGCGTGCTGCTGTCCAGACTTTTCATGTGGAACATGACACAGTATAGTACAGAGCTCAGTGACAGCGACTTCAGGGCCATGTCGGAATCATCAGGCAAACCCGGCAGGACCAGCCCCTGAAACTTCTCCATCACGAGGGACCACGTGTCCAAGAGCTGGTTTGGAGGCAGCTCCAGAAGGCAATCGGAGAGCGCCGTGGAAGGGACTGAGGAAAAAGCAGGCTGCCTCAGGTCCTCCGCAGCGGGACGACAGATCACGGTCAGCACGTCCTCAAACAGCCGCGGCACTTGCCGGAGTTTCGCGTAAGTCTGGAAGAGACAGGCAATAAGGCCCTCCTGAGCTTTCTTAGCTCGTGACTCTGCGACGTCTGCGTCGATCCAAGCCGAAGCCACCAGGTCATCCAGGTCTGGCTCTAAAATCAAATGATTCAGAGAGATCAGAATTCTGAGGCAGCGGAACCAGGCCGGCACGGATGCCTGCGGATGGTTTATCAGCGACTGAGCCAAACGGCGGTAAAAATGGAACTGAACCTCCCCATGCCGGATCTTGTCAGCAGCGATATTGTAGATGTTGTTGTTGACCACTGCGTTTAGAAGCTGTTCCACGACCAAGAGTTCTGTCGTCCAGTCAGATGTGGAGAGGGCTTGAATCTGCTCCTCCTGCAGGGAAGACACCCTCAGGCATTCAAACAACTTGGGGAGCGCGTGGAAGCAGAGAAGTTGGTTCCCCTCCTTAAAGTAAGACTCTAAGAAAAGCTTATACAGCAAGGCCACCGAGTTGGTCACAACAGCTGCATGAAGCAGTGGCTCCCAGGAGCCGGTCTCTAGCACCTTGGAGATCAGAGTGCTGATGGGTGTTAGAAGGGTTTTCACAGCCCCCATCTTTGCGCTGCCTTGCTGCTGTTCTAGCAGCTCTTCTTTGTAGGAAGGTAGCAGCTCGGGTGGAAAAACTCCGCCTCGAAGCAGGGCATCGATCTGGTTCCTAATGTCCCGGCTCAGGGCCTGTCGCAGCTGTCCCGGGCCAGCCTGGCTCCACTGGCCCCCGGAGAGTAAGTGCCGCAGGATGAGGCAGGGCTGGAGCAGGTGCCCAATCACTTCCCCAAAGGCACGTTTGGGGTTGACCTGCTGCTGCTGAATCAACAGGTAATGGCCAAAAGCCAAGTGGAGGACCTCGAATAATTGAGTTACCACGGCTCCTTCGGGCTGCCTGCAGGCCGCCTGGCACAGCTGGCTCAAGAGCGTCACCATCAGCTCTTGCTTGGTCACGTAAATGACAGACAGGGCAGGTGTCGCGAGGATGCCCTGGCAGCAACTCAGGACAGAAGAGATGTTTCTGTGGGATCCTGCGAGAGCAAAGTCGGCTACTCTTTCATTTATGATCTGAAGATTAAAGAATTAAAAAAAAAAAAAAGATCATTACTAACTCTTTACCTTAAAACACACACACACACACACACACACACACACACACACAATATTCGATAGAATCATTTACTTCCTGCTCTCAGCTACAAAGGTGATGTTTATTATACTCACATTCCTAGTTATTTCTTTTTCGATCCTAAACCTGCATCAGCTACCAAGATACTACTAAGTGGGCAATGCTTTGAGGATGACCAAAATATATTTTTTAAGTATACTTTTTCTATTACAAAAGGAAAATACATCTTTGACAAGAAGGGAAAATATTGGCAATTGCTACTGACTAGACAGTAGCCTCAATATGCTGCTCCTGAAATCCCCAAATTCCCAAACACCAGAAATTACAAAGGCAAAACAGATTCCTAAGTTCTGTCACAATAATGTGTTTCTGGCCTTCCAGCATCTATGAATCAAACTTGTCCCAGTCAGTCATCAATAACTCCATGAGTTAGGTATTAATACCTTCATGCAAGTAACTTTTGGTCATGGGCCCTTTAGTTACTCTAGAAATACACAAAAATATTCAGTTTCTGAATGCCAACAAATGATCACATCAACAAATTTTTCCAGTCACACCCTACATGCATTATTTTTTATAAGCGGCAAGCATATGTCTATTTTAGATATGAAACATAATAAAGATTAAAAATAGGTATGATACTTCCTTTAAATACAAAGAGGTGGTCTTATTATTGTCTCGCCATTTCCCAAAGGGCAGTTTTGAGTAATTAATTCATTTTGGTGACTACAGGTTTATTCATTTGCCCTTTCTTCCCTTTTATTTAATATTCCTGCCACGATAATGAGTTTTAATTTGAACTAAAAGCCATAGATGATCCCTGAAAGGGCGGCAACACAGAGCAGAGGTGTAAAAGATTGAGGACTGAGTGGAGAGTCAGCAAATCATCTTGACTGGGCTCTTGAAGTTGCTGGCTCTTAGAGCTGCCACTGGTAGGCCATCGGGTGGTTCATGAAACTACAGAGCCTGGGTGCAAACTGGTGGGACAGGCCTCTTGGACCGGTACTTTGGTGCACCACAAAGAGCATGTGCATAATGCCAAAGTAGGTACTGTCCATGTGGTGTTTCCTGAGTGACTTGTGTGTGTACACAGTCATGCTCTCAGGACAGCAGCGTTTTTCACCATGGTCTCACCTGGGACTCCTGACAGGACAATGGAAAGCACTGGCTGGTTCTCATAATACACACAAGGGCAGTAGTCAAAATCTCCTTGCTGGTACTTTTCCAATGTGTGGGCCATGCTACGGTTGGTGAGGGTGTCCTGGGCATGGATCAATCCATGCAACCTCTCTGCCGTCTGCTCAATCTGGTTGGGATTGTCTTCCAGCTCTTCATCAGGCTTTAGGACCAAGATCATGTCTACAGCTTGTCAATGGTGGGGGACCTGTTTATTGAGTCCTTTGAGGTTGAACGTATCTTGGAGGCAGTCTTTATCCACTTCTCAAAAGAATTCATTATCACGGAGCCCACAAAACCAGAAGATATTAACCACTCATCTTCACATCAGCTGCTGGATGGGGTCTGGGATTGGGGTGGGGAAGAGAGTTGCTGGTGGCGACCACTACAACAAAGGCCTTAAACTTCTCTGTGTCCAGGTCTAGTTATTTTAAAATATAACAATTTAATGACCTATTAAAGCCTATGACCCATCACACAACTCAACTATTTAATTTTCTGCTGCTATTAGCCCAACTCAACTTTCTCTTTCGACTCAGTAAGGATGTGCAGTGTTCACAATGTGCGCTTTGCAATCAAGTACTGTTTAAATCTCTGCCCCCCTCCCCGCCCCAAATCCCAACTCTGCCACTTAGAAGTTGATTGCTTTCAGGCCACTTAACCTCCTTGAGTTTTGTTTCTTTATCTTTAAAATGCAGACCAAGGGCTGAGCCCCGGTGGCGTAGTGGTTGTGCGTGGGACTGCGGCCCACTGGGACGGAGGTTCAATTCCAGCAGTGGGGTTGGGCCTCCTACTCCCACCACCGGAGAGCAGTGATGCCCCCCACCCCCCCCAAAAAAATGCAGACCAATCTAAAAGAAGCAATGCTGCGACTCATAATCAAAGAGGTGATGTTGTCTGTGATAGGATAAGATCTATACATCTTCAAGGAAGTGCAGTAAATGCAAATATTAATCAAATTTGCACAGCAACTACTAAAGTGGATGAGGAAAAAAACTGAAAAATTCTATCAACTTCTTCAGTCTGAAATTGATCATACATGCAATCAAAATATATTGATAATTACTGGTGATTGGAAGGTGAAAGTCAAAAACAAATAAGAAGGATCAATGGATGGAAAATATGGTTTCAATGATAAAATGATTCTAGAAATCACATGATAGAATTTTGTAATGAATAAGACTGACAATTTATTCATTACAAAAGACCTTTCTTCAACAACATAAACTAGAACATGTGGACCTCATTGTATGGAATATAGAAATCAAATCAATGATATCTATACAAAGAGACTAGAGAAGCTCAACTATCACCAGTGAAAAAGAGACCAATGTGCAACTATGGAACAAATCATTAATTGATCAAGGTAAAGCTGAAAAAAAAATTTTTAAGTTCATGACAAACTATGATTTTTTAATATATCCCATCTAAGTTTAGGGACCATCTCAAGAATAGATTTGACTCCCTCAACATTAAAGACTGAAGACGAGCTGTGAGATGACATCAAGTATATCATTCATGAAGAAAGTAAAATGTCATTAAAAATTCAGGAAAGAAAGGAAAGACCAAAAAGACTCTGATACTCACTCCTGAATGTAAAGTATCTACTGCAAATGAAAGAAACAGAGAGCCGAACAGATTTCAATGAGCAGTTGGAGAAGACTGGGTACTGTGCAAAACCTGGATTAAAAATCCCAAAAGAACGTGCCAGGCATTTCTCAAGGTGAAAGGACTTAAAAAATTCAAGGCTCAAATAACATTATTGAAGAACTATATTGACAATACATTGAATGACACAAGGAACAGCAAGGGAGGCAAAAGGAATATGCACAGTAAGTGTACCAAAAGGAACTGGTCAGTGTTTAACCAACCCTCTTACGAGGTAACACATGGTCAATTACTGATTGTATTGAAGGAAGAAGTCCAAACTGCACTGAGCCACTGGCAAAAAACAACAACAAAAAGTTCCAGGCATTGACGGACTACCGACTGAGATATTTGAAAAGACAGATGCAATGTGAGAAGTACCAAGTAATTTGGAAGACAGCTACCTGACCAAGTGACTGGAATCTGTATCCATGCCAAAGAGAGCTGACCCCAAAGAATACACAAATTATTAAACACTATCATTATTAGCACATACATGTAAAGTTTTACTAAAGACTTTCTCAAAACTAAGTTTTTCAGACATGGTTGCGGAAGTAAATCAGCAGAGAACAGCAAGAAACTCAAGCCAGAGTTGGAAGAGGACGTGGACAAAGGGATTTCATCGCTAACATCAGCTGGCTTGTGGATTAAAGCAGAATATAGCAGAAAGGTTTTTACTTGTATTTTATTTACAATGTAAAGGTATTCAATTGTGGGGATCACAACAAATTAAGGGTAACAATACAAAGAATGGAGATCCTAGAACACTTAAGTGTGCTAACGTGGAACTTGCATTTAAACCAAGAGGTAGTCAATCGAACAGAATACACGATTATATGGTTTAAAATCAGGAAAGGTACCCATCTAAGGTTGTACACTTTTGCCACAATTATCCGACCTAGTAGACTACATGAGGAAGCACATAGCATCAGGTAGGCAAGAGGCTTATTAACAATTTGTTTGAACAAAGACGGCACTCTGAGGACTAAGGACCTGCTAACCTAAGCAATGGTGTTTTCAATCACCTCACAAGCATTCAAACAGCTAGACAATGAATAAGGAAGGCTGAGGAAAAATGGATGCACCTGAACGAGTCTTGGTGAAGAATACTGAGTATGCCATGGACTGACAGAAGAACACAAGAAATACACCCAGAAGGCTCTTTGGAAGAGAGGGATGGGAAGACTTCATCTCATATACTTTAGACATGTTATGAGAAGGGAATAGTTGTTAAAAACAGGCATCACACTTGTCAAAGAGGCGACAAAAAGGAAAGCCCTCTGTGAAATGGACTGGCCCCGCATCGGCTCACATTCACCACAACTGTGTGGACGGCACAGGGCCAGATGGTGTGCTGTTGTAAACGGGATCCCTGCAAATTAGGATCGACTCAAAAGCAACAACAGGCATGGAAAACACTGTCGGCATCAAGCAGCCGTTCTCCACCTGTGGGTCGCGCCTCCTTTGAGAGTTAAAGGACCCTTTCACAGGGGTCACCCAATTCATAACAGTAGCAAAATCACAGTTACATAGTAGCAATGAAAATAATTTTACGATTGGGATCACCACAACACGAGGAACTGTTTTAAAGGGTCGTGGCATTAGTTGAGAACCGTTGGTCTAGAGCATACTAAATGCTCATCGGTGGTGGTTTATTTTACCACAACCTATGCTCATTATTTCAAAACATTAGATTTCAACTATGAAGTTCATGGGTCTAACCGATTTCAGAATCACTTAGAGTCAATAGTCTTTGAAGAAATTTCTGTTTAGATTTTGGCCTTTGATTTTTCTCTAGAACAAGAAGAAAAGGCTGAAATTCAGAAAAAACATAATTTGCTGTGTACATTTTTCCAATTTAAAAGATAATCAACAGGCAGTTTATACAATAGCACTGTGCTTTTCTTGAATATTAAATACCATAAAGCACTTCTCACAGAGTGTGATCGGTAGTTATCATGCCAATGCATGGTCAATAGAAACGTGGGATTAATAAGGTCACAGTTTGATTGGAAGACAAAGAGATAAATGGTGTGGCAAGGCCCGCCACTCTCTCTCTCTGTCACTAGTGTTCAGACTACCGTTGGGCTGCTTTAGCTAGTTCTCTGCCTCAACTTGTGAGCTACACTACCCATGGGACAGACAACCCCTGGACCCTGTTGCTAGAGCTTGATGTTCCTTTGAGACATGCTTCACCACACTATTGGTGTGTATATCGCTTGAACTTGAGGGTGGTGGATACTGTTGTCTTGCATTGCTTGAGTTCGATATCCCATCCATGCCTGCTTCAATATGCTCCTGAGCTGTTGACTGTTGGTGACTGGTCCTGCAGTTTGCTGCACGTGGACAGACTGCCTGCATTGCCTAAGGGAAGACTCAACTGTCTGCTTCCTTGACCTTAGACCCAGCAGCCCTTCTGAATTGAAGGACTTCCAATATACTAACCGGTCCATAGAAGTGAGTTGAACTGAGTCCTCTGTACTACTGTGTGGACTAATTAGCTGTTATATTACTTTGTGCTGTGTAAATCAGCATATATATATATATAGATATGTGTGTGTGTATATATATATATATAAAAATCATAAGTGTCCTGGTTTTGTTTCTCTAGAGAACCCTGCCTAAGACAGTGTGAACACATAATACACATTCAGTAAATGTAGCTGCTATTTATAACTTTTACAACTATTATTATTTCCTTTTTTCCCCTCTATCTAAATATTTCTTGCATTTCATATAATTGATCCTAAAACAAATACTGTATATACTTGAGTATAAGCCAACCCCGTAGGGCTGTGCCCTAGTGGCGTAAGTGGTTGAGTGCAGGACTGCGGCCCACAGGCTTGGTGGTTCAAATCCAGCAGCTGCTCTCTAGGAGCAAGGCTGGGTAGCTCCTATGACCACCAGAGGGCAGTGATGCCAAAAAAATCCCCCCAAAACAAAACAAAACAAGCCAACCCAAATATCAGTCGAAATACCTAATTTTAGCACAGAAACTACATTAAAAATGTGCTGAGTAACTTGGCTTATACATGAGTATATATGGTAAGTATCCAAATAGCACTTTGATACAGTACCTTTTCAAAAGAATCAAATCCCTTTCCTGAGCTTAGCTATAACTTCTTTCTAAAATTACTTTTAAATAAACTCAAAATCCCATGCCGTTTCATTTAACTTCCAAATTAAATATGTCAAATACTCTGCTATTGAGTGATAACCACAATCTCTAAGTATCTATCTAAATTTGCACATAGAAATTAAAAAGAAAAAAAAGAAATTAAAAGGGATCCATTTTAGACAACAAAGCTCATCAGCCTGTGTCAAATTATATAATGACAAAGGGTGGGGGGGGGGGGAGTAAGGGACGTGCTAGGAAGAGATCTGGTTTGTTTCTCCAATGGGAAAGAAAACACACTCACTCACATTGAGTCAATTCTGCCTCATTATGGCCCTCTAAAGAGCGGGTAGAAATGCCCCTGTGTGCTGAGACTGTAATTCTTTTTTTTTTTTTAATGATTTTATTGGGGACTTTTACAGCTATTATAACATTCAGTACATCTTCTGTATCAAGCACATTTACACACATGTTGCCACATACATTTCCAAACTTTTTCAACTTGAGCCCTTGGTATAAGCTCCTCTTAAAAAAAAAAAAA
>PVJH01042237.1:0-14420 GCA_004026705.1 Nesogale talazaci
TCCTGCCTCTTAGCCCATCTTAGCCAGGAAGTTTTATTGAATCCTATCCACCATGGTTGATACTGGCATTTGAAATATTGTGGCATAACTTCCGGCATCACAGAAACATGCAAGGCATGACAGTGCAGTCAACAGAGACAAAAGTGGGTTGGTTTGATGCCACAAAACAGGTGACAACGCCTTAGCATATGTGTGTTCTAGGGTCTAAGGATAACCTCCATTATTTTCAAGAGGAGAACTAGTTTTCCCTTCATTTGTACAACTCAATCAACACCCATGGGAACAGCAGTCAAAATTCCAAAGAACGAATTCCACTGGTAATATCTGTAGCTGCTGCAAACTGCTTTAAAGTGATTGAAAGCAAAACAAAGATGCTTCTTTAATAAATAAGCTTGTGTCTGACCCAAGCTATGATATTTTCTGCCACTTCAAAATACATGTGAGCAAGGAAGGCCACAAAATAAGTGATGCATTTGAATTATAATGCTGGCCATTGATGCTGAAAATATCCTGGACTGCCAGAAGAATGAACAACTGTCCTGGAAGTAGTGCAGCCAAAATGCTCCTTAAAATTGAGCATAGAGTCTTTGTTTCACTTACTTTGAACATGTTATCCAAAATGGCAGTCCCATGTAAAAGACAGTAAGTGCTCAGTAAAGTAGAGGGTCAATGGGAAAAGGAAGACCATCAATCAGATGAATGAACAAAGTGGATGCAGCAGGGAGTGCAACCATAAAAATTTTTTTTGCCTCCCCCCAAACATAACAATTTTGAGGGTGATGTAGGACTTGGCAGTGTTTTGCTCTGTTGTCATAGAATCACTATGAATTGAGCTGATCTGACAGCACTTAAAAATAACAACAACCACAAAAGCTACCTTATTGTTTCTTGTCTCTTGTGCAGCCTGGGCAATCCTGCATCATGGCCCCCTGGACTGTAAGAATAGCAAACTTACTACTTCTCATGGTATCCCCGACTCCTCCTTGCTGTGCCACATCTGACCTATCATCATGTACATTTTTTCCAGTAATGTGACTAGGTGCAGTGCACAAGAATTTGTCGTTTCAGGAAATTGGAATTGCTTTTAAAGGATTATGACACTAAATTAGAGATAGCAATTATATCACCATGCAGTATCAACATGCAGGGTTGTCATTTTAAGCCACCTACTTTATGGTCTTTGGTATTGCAGCCTAAGAAACTGATACACTCTCCTGTCAGAAGAGACAGTCTTCTTCATTGCTCCATTCCTGAACAATGAGCTGGACCATTTCCTCAAGTCATATGCACATAAGTGAGCCAGCAGAGATATTAAATTGCAATTTGGTAAGACTTACTGCATGTCTTGATGCTTCCCTTTCATATACTAGTATCATATACTATATGGAGGCAGTATCATATATTGTATAAAGGCTCTTTGACATCTGCAAACTCTACCGTACTTGGTTCTTTTAGCTCGCACACTTGATATAATCCATTCCTTTCTCTGCTCTACTTCAACAAACACTCACAAATACATATACATGCCATGCATTCCTACACATCCCCATACACCCCTACACACACTTAAACCACACACATGTATACCAGTGATCCACACCACACGTACACAAGCACTGCATACTTATTGATTAGCCAAGAAGTTAGTGATTTGCATCCCTCCATCTCTCAAGGCGAGAAAAATGTGCTTCCACAAAGAACCCAACCTTGGAAACCCTCAGTGCAGTTTATCAGTATGAGTCAGAATCTATTTATCAGCAACAGTATCCTTCAACCAATGTACACATTTTTCTCTTGAAACCACCAGAAAGGAAATAAAAACAATGTTACCATTATTCTGCAAAATAGTAGACTTATGGCAAGTTATGGGATTTGAAGGAAAGAATAGAAATAATGCAAGTAGATAATTGAAGATAGAATCTGTAAAAAAATGAAAACAACTAGGAGGTATTTAATTGATAATTAGATGGCAATTTTATTTCTAAAAATAGAAAGGAAATCAGAAACAGAACAGGAGCAAGAGAACATTTAGAATGAGCCAGTTCCAATTAGAATCAGAGCCAAATATTAATATAAAGCATGGCCAATAGATTATAGTCTATTCCTTGACTCTGAAAATCACCAAAATCATGGCTTTGAAATGAATGCTTCTGTTCATGTTTCTTCATGGTTGTAATTCTTTCAAGCTTCTAACAGCTTTCTCTTCAGTCTCTCCAATTCTTCCTCTCCATCAATTTGATATTTCTTTTGTTGTTTTGAAAGTGTAGCATCTGCTTTCACACATTATTTGCACATTACTTGACTTGTCTTGGCAATGGGTCATTTCAGATTATGTTAAGGAGATTGATTCTTTCCTGAAAAGAAGCTTTGAGAAGCTTCTATCCCCACAACTTCACTGAGTTAGTTCTCCAGAAACCCATCTGTGATCACTCAAAATCTGGACAGTGGTAGTCTCTGGATTTGGTTTCTCGGGCTTTTTCTAAGGTGGCCTTCATTTTATGTGCATGATCTTCAGGCCTGTTTCCTAGTATTAAACAGTGAAGATTCTGAAACAAATCCAGTTTCTGTGAACACTTTTCACAAACTCATTTAGAGTTTGTTTGGAACACTTGCTATCTGTCATGGATCAAATTGTATTCCCTCTGCCAACCATTGCTCCCCAGCTTCAATATGTGTCAACTTTGCTGGATGATAATTCTCAGTGGTTTGACAGTGTAATTAGTGTGGGATAGAGTAGGGATGTGAATAATCTTTCTCAGGTCACAATATTGTTCTAATGTAAGTGGAGTTCCCCAAAGTGTAGGCTGCATCACCTTTTTTCTTACAAGAGATAAAAGGATATAGAAGTCAGGAGAGAGAGTGACACATCCATACTGTCAGAAGGAAGATCTTGCAGTGGAGCATACCTTTTGGACTTAGCATCACAGTGCCGAGAACCTTCTAGACTTAGAAGATGACCATTTCCAAGAAATATGGGAATCCCCAAGAAATGCTGGATACATGTTGAATGGAAACAAAACCTTTCCATTTTGAGCTGAAAGAAACTGTACCCCAATAGCTGGTGCCCAGAATTGGAAGGTCTATTCTCTGAAACTCTAAGAGAATACATTTTTATCTATTAAAACCAACCACTTCTGGCAATCCCATTATAACAGCATTAGATACTTAAGAGGAATTGGGGTTGGAGGAAACCTTAACAGCTATGATATATGGATCACACAAACTTCCTTGCTAAAAGTGAGGAGGACGTGAAGCCCTTCCAATGACTGTAGCCTTCAATATAGATTACAACTCAATGTAAAAAGACCCAAATCCTCATAACTTGACCAATGGGTAACTCATGATAAATGGAGGAAAACTGAAGCAAGACCAGGATTTGGTCTTGCTTTGATCCATAGCCAATGCTCATGCAAACAACCACCAGGAGATCAAATGATGCCTTGCATTGTGTAAATCTGCTGCACGGGGATGTTACTTGCAGGAGTAAGGTGTGCCTGCTTCAAGCCATGGCCACTTCAATGGCTTCATATACATGTGAAAGTTGAACATTGAATAAGAAAGATCCAAGAAGAATGAGTGCATTTGAATTATGGAGTTGGAGAAGAACAGCCAAAGCACCATGGACTGCCAACAGGACAAAGTGGTCTGTCTTGGAAGCACAGTCAGAATGCTCCTCAGAGCAAGGATGGTGATAGTCCCTCTCATGTTCTTTGGACACGTCATCAGGAGAAACCAGTCCCTGGAGAAGGACGTCATGCTTGGTAAGAGGGAGACCCTCCAGGATACAGATTTCCACAGTGGCTGCAACAATGAGCTCAGACTTAAGAATAATTGTGAAGATGGTACAGGACAAGGCAATGGTTTGTTCTGTTGTGCCACTCCGATTTGGAACCGTCTTGAAGGTCCTCTAACAAAAATGACAACAGCTGATAACTAAGACCTTCTCTATTCTAGACTTACAAGTATGTAGGGAGTCTTTCTTCATAGCATATTTAGATTTCTTAAAGCTTATGCTTCAGATTTGAAAGTATCTGCTCCAAGTAACATTGGCTAATTTTACATCTCGAAATTTGTAAACTTACTTTGGAAATAAAATGCAAGATTGGAGTCATTAATGTTGATTAAATGAAAGAGTATTAGGTAGCATTAGGTCACATTGAGCAACTAGTCAGACTTTCTCCTCTTTTCTGTTCTCTTGCTCCTTTCTTTCCTCTATCCTCTCTCTATTTTCCTTTTTTCCTTTGAACTTTACACCTTGTTGTTCTTCCTTTGGCAGGATACTAATCAGAACCATGCATTTTCTCACTCATTCACAACTATTTAGTAAGGATACAGTGTACCATGTACCAGCACTGTTTAGGCACAAGGGATGAAACAATAAGCATGTAGTTTAGGAAAGATGGCTGCAAACCCTCTGTATTTGGAGGAGAAGAAGTCCAATGAGTGTATTGCCTGGCCCTTTGAGCGGATGACAAGTCCACACTAGTAGGGTGCAGGACTGGTGCATGTGGGCTTTAGTATTCAGTGAGATTGGACACATGGGAAAACTTGAGGAGGAGAAATTTCCTAAGTTGAATCCTTCTATAGAAAATATCTGAAATCACATCATATGCGGCATTACTAAACGCATTGGTAACAATCAATAAAAAAGACAATGTATTGATGAGCAGAGATGAATGACGTGTCAATGTCAGCTGAGATCACTGAGTCATGGATGGTTTTTAACCAGGAAGAAAAACAGGAAAGAAAACTATCATTTTCCTGCCTTATTAAGCCAAGTAAATAAAACATAATTAAGGCAATTTTCATGATAGAATCATTCTCATACTTGTAGCCAGAATTACCTAAAGCAACAGAAGGTACGTTCTGGAATGATGAAAAGATAGACATGAGATGAGCGGGACATTTAAGTGGGGGATGGCTCGGAGGGAGATGAACAGACAAATAGGATAGCTCAGGAAATACACCAGCTTAGTTTTCTTCTCTGGAATTAACTCCCCGAATAACCCTAAATGATAGAGGTCAGTCTGGACTGTGTAAAAATGGTAGGAGCTACAATGTTCCTGCACACATGTGCCTAGATTCATCTTTCTCAGTGTTGCAAGGAATTCTTCCAGCTTATGTGTCAGCTCCCACTGGGTTACTCAGGTTTACTCAGACCCTTGAACTCAGCTATAATCCTTATTTCCTGGGCAGACTCAAAAATGCTCTCAGTGAAGGGTTTTAGACTATAGGCCAAAGCCTGCCACAGACACCGATTGATCTTCTGTCATTTTAATAATTTAACCCTGATCAGAGAGTATTATTTTCACTGAAAGCATTTTAAGCATTCTTGTTCAGTTTTTCTCCCCTTGCCCCATCAACACCCAAGAGAATGAGTTGCCTCTTTGTTCTATGCCAGTGGTTCTCAATCTTCCTTATGCAGCAACCCTTTAATATAGTTCTCATGTTGGGGTGACCCCCAACCATAAAATTATTTTTGTTGCTACTTCATAACTGTAATTTTGCTACCGTTATGAATTGTAATGTAAATGTCTGATAGGTGGGATGGATTTTCATTGTTATGAATTGAACATAATAAAATATAATCGAAGCATTGTGGTTAATCACAAAAGAATATGTAATCATATATTGTGAATATTTATGTGTTTTCTGATGGCCTTGGGCAACCCCTGTGAAAGGGTCAAGCAGCCCTCAAAGGGGTCGCGACCCACAGGTTGAGAACTGCTGCTCTCTACAATCACCCAGGGGGAAGGCAGTTGAACCATGGCTTTGAACCCTGAAATAATATTCCTAAATTCAGCAGTGACACCAACCACTAGGGACCACAGTCCATTAATATCTAGCCTTCTTGAAACAAAATTGCAATTGCATGAGTGTTCTTTGCTGCATTTTTGGCTCAGAGGTGCTCATACTTTTTCAGCATGCAAGCTATAAAATGATCAAGTCAAAATGATCCGCCAATAACAAAAATGCAAAGCATATATTTTTATTTATTTATTCAAACATACATCAAGAATTCTTTATATGTACAATGTATGCTTATGTGCCTTGCATAACTGCATGAGTCCATATTGTACAACACAATTAATTATGCACATTTTTGTCATGACCTGAGTTTACTCTGATGATTTGCACTGAATGGAAAGAGCCAGGGATGCATAGTCTTCACTGGCAGCCTCAGGGACACTTCCAAGTGATCATCATTCATGGTGGAATGGTACTTGGACTTAATGATCTTTATATGGGAAAAGGCTGACTCAGATAAATAAGTAGAGCTGAATAAAGCAGTCAAGGAAGTAGCACATCTTCTCATGTTTGGGAACTTTCCCTCTGAGAGCAAGTTCCAGAACTATTTGTGTGCTCTGGACTTCATCTGGATGATGGCTTGCAGTGTCAAAATCTCCCATTTCATATGAAAGTGGTACGTTTCTGTTTTCTTACTTGATCCAGCTCCCCCACTCATTTTAATAACCTCTCTTACATTAAAGAGAAAAACACTAAGGTCTAAAAATTGGCGATAACTTAGTCAGGTTTGCTGCACTTAGTGCATACAGTTGTTTGCACATACATTTGACACCTATAGATGCATCTGATTGGCTGTGCTATATATCAGTTAATTGGTGGGATTGATGACAGGCTTACATCTACATTTTAATGCTGTGTGATCTCCCCACACTACATTTGTGAACTACAAGTAGATCGCAAAGGACATATTGAGCACCCCTGCTCTAGCTGGTTCTGACTCTTAGAGAAGCCATGAACCACAGAATGAAACACTGCCTGGACCTGTACAATCCTCACAATTGTTATGCACGATCCCATTGTTTCAACCACTGTCTTAATTCATCTCAATGGGGATCTTTCTCTTTTTTGTTGACCTGACAGTACATCAAACATGATGTCTTTTTCCAGGGACTATTTTCTCTTGATAACATGTCCAACATACAGACGATAGATGCTCACCATCATTTCTAAGGAGCATCTGGGCTGTGTTCTAGCAAGACAGATTTGTTGGCTCACTTGGTAGTTCATGGTACTTTCAATATTCCTTCCCAACACTACAACTTCTTTTCCATCTTCCTTATTCACTGTTTAGCTTTCATTTGTGTATGAGGCACTTGAAGACACCAGGGCTTGAGTCAGCCACTCAAGGTGAGATTTTTGCTTTCCAGCAATACAAAGAGCAGCAGATTTATCCAGTGTATGCACTAGGCTGTTTGACTTCCTGAGTGTGGCTTCCTTGAACCCTTATTGTGAATGCAAGCAAAATGAAATCCTGACACCTTCATTTTTTCCCCCGATAATCATGATGTTACTCATTCATCTTGTCATAAGGATTTTGTTTTCTTTATGTTGATTTTTTTCTTTTAAAAATCCTTTTACTGGGGGCTCATACAACTCTTATCAAAATCCATACATCCATTCTTTGTCTCAAGCATGTTTATACATTTGCTGCCATCATCATTCTCAAAACATTTTCTTCTTTCTTGAGCCCTTGGTATCGTCACCTCAATTTTCTCCTCCCTCCTCACCTCCTCTCCCTCATGAGCCCTTGGTAATTTATAAGTTATTGTTTTTTCATCTCTTACACTGTCCAACATCTCCCTTCACCCTCTTTTCTGTTGTCTGCCCCCTAGGAGGGGGTTATATGTAGATCCATGTAATCAGTTCTCCCTTTCTACCCCATCTTCCCTCCACCTTCCCAGTATCGTCCCTCTCACCACTGGACCTGAGGAGTTCACTTGTCCTGAATTCCCTGTGTTTCCAGTTCCTATTTGTACCAGTGTAGAATTGTAAGGTAGAATTGGGATCACGATAGTGGAGGGGGAGAAACATTTAAGAACTAGAGGAAAGTTGTATGTTTCACCATTACTACACTACCACTGACTGGCTCTTTTCCTCCCTACTGCCCTTCTGTAAAGGGATGTCCAGTTGTCTACATATGGGCCTTGGGTCCCCACTGCACACTTCCCCTCATTCACAAAGATATGAATTTTTGTCCTCTAATGCCTGATACCTGATCCCAGCGACACTGTGTGATCACACAGAGTGTGCTTTTTCCATGTGAGTTTTGTTGGTTCTCAGCTAGATGGCCACTTGTTTATCTTTAAGATATTAAGACCCTAGAGGCTATATCTTTTGGTAGCCTGGCACCATCAGCTTTCTTCACCACATGTCTTCAGCGAATGTGTTGGGAAGGTGAGCATCATGAAATGCCAGTTTAACAGAACAATCTGTTCTTGCATGGAGGGAGAAATTGAATGGAAGCCCAATGTTCACCTGCTGCCTTAGTACTAGACCTATAAATATATGCACATAGATCTATTTTTCCCATTGTCATATATAAATATAGCTACACACGTGCATGCCTGTATGTAGACCTCTATAAACTTTGCCTCCTAGTTCTTTCTTATATTTCCTTTTACTTTCTTCTTGTCCCACCATCACACTCAGCCTTCATTTGGATTTCAGGAATTCCTCTCAGTTACATTGCCCTTGATCAAACCCTACCAGGTCTCTTACACCCTCTTCACCACCGATTTTGGATCACTTGTTGTTTCCTTGGGTTTGTTAACATCCACTTCATTCCCCCCACCTTCCCCTCTCCCATGTCCTCTTGGGAACTTTTGTCCCAATGTTCTCTCCTCCAAATTGTTTATCCTGCATATCTTATCTAGATAGACCTGAAGAGATAATAATATGCCTAACAACAAGGCAGAGCAACACAGAGCAACAAAAGAAAACATAATAACTACAACAATAACAAAAGGCCAATGACAAATAGAAAAGCCTGTAAATAGTTCAAGGTCTGTTTGTTGATCTTTAGGAGTGTTTTTCCTTAAAGTCTGATGGGGTGTCAGGCCATTTTCCTAAAGTCTATTTTTAGTATTCTCTTGGGACTAATAAGTGCTTTGCTTCGATGTGGTGGAGTCAGATCAGGTGCAATTCCTACACTGTTTCTAGTGTTGTCCCCTGTTGGGGTTTGGGTCCGTGAAGGATGGCATGCTTCATAGTGAAGCCGGCCATATGATCCTCTTTGTGCCTTGGCTGTTCTGAGCAGGGATATGCTCCTCAAGGCTTTGTGGGCCAGGATATGCTCCACCCTCTCTTTATTCCTCTTCATTTGCTTCCATGTGCTCTGATAAGACATGTGTCTCTTCCTGATATGTAGCTTCAGTGCTGTCCTCTGAAGTAAATTCTTCTGGGGGGAGGGCCAGCTGTCAGTGTAGTTGAGATTGGGGCTGGTCTCTCTGACCTCTTTACTGGTTCCTTGCTTCATGCCGGTAGGTTGCATTCACATCTTTGAGCACCAGGTTAAAGTCTGGTCCTTCCCACCCTGTGGAGATATAAGCAATACCTTCCCTGTGTGTGGGTTAGTGTCCTTCCCCAACCCCCACTCGCTACCCATTTCTTTTTTTCTCCTCCTCCTCACCTCCTTTTTAATTGGCTACCATATGTATCCCTGAATTTGGTCTGGTCCCTCCCATACTACTTGGACCTCACCCCAAGCATGTTTTCTTTACAATGGTTTTTCAACACTACTGAAGGACATAGTCGATGGTTGTCATCAGCAAGTGCTTCAAGTTTTCTTCACTTTCAGCAAGCCATATCTATATATCAAACATTTTCAATAAGCTTTTGTCTAGTTCTATACATGTCTTCTTCATGTAGTCCTGCTTCTTGCATAATTATTTTTTCAGCATATACTCTTAAGGGTAAAGTGATTCAATCAGAGCCTACAACTTTGCACAACTTTTCCTTATTTTTGTCCCTTATTCTTGCTGATGCCAGCTGAGTCTTACTCAAAGCAGAGAATACCAGACAGATGTTTATATGTATTTCATTGAGGCAACAGACTGTGTGGATTGTAATAGGAAGAATGGGAATCCCCGAACACTCATTGTGCTCATGTCGTCTCTGGGCATGGATCAAGAAGCAGTTGCACAAACAGAACAAGAGTAGACTGTATGTTTTAAAATCAGGAAAGGTGGGTGTTATCATACTTATTCAATCTGTATGCTGGGCAAATAATCAGAGAAGCTGCATTATATGAAGAAGAATTCAATGTCATGATAGGAGGGAGGCTTATTAACACAATCTAGCTTGCTGTGGGGACTTTGTGCACTTCCTAATGTAGATCAAGGATTGTGGCCTTCAGTATTGATTGCCACTCAGTGTAAAAAGGCCAAACTCCTGATGTCTGGATCCATTAGTGTGGGACAGATCTGCTGCCCACAACCTCTTTATAGCATTAAAACACAAAGATGTTATTTTCAGGACTGAGGTGTGCCTGACTCGAGCCATGGTATGTTCAGGTCTTCTCAATTGTCTCATATGCATGTGAAAGTTGGACATTGACTAAGGAAGACCAGAGAGGAATGAATGCATTTCAGCTGTGGATTTGGAGAAGAATTGTGAAAGTACTGTGGACTGCCAAAAGAACAAACAAATCTGTCTTGGAAAAGTATAGTCACAATGTTCCTTACAGACAAGGATGGTAAATGCTCTCATGTACTTTGGACATGCTATCAGGAGAAATAAATACCTAGGGAAAGGCATGCTTGATAAAGTACAGGCATAGCCCCAAAGAGGAAAGCCTTAAGAAGATGGATTGACACAACAGTTGTAACATGGGCTCAAGCATGACAACATTTGTGAGATGGTGCGGGTTGGGCAGTGTTTTTGTTGTGCATAGATCCTTATGGTTAGGAACCCATTCAATGGTACGCAACAGCAGTGCCACAATTGCTGTCTAGGTACAGGTTATACATAAGCACAATGAAATATTCTTTGATTCTCATTTTTCTAAGTGGTATACATAGTTGGTTATAATTCAACTTGTCATATTCATTTGAATTGTCAATAAAATACAAATAAACATCTTTCTGGCATTCTCTACTTTCAGTCAAGATCTGCCTAATATCTGCAGTGAAATCCCTCAAGCCACATTCTCTTTGCATCTAATGTAATTTTCTGGAAGCTCCTCCTCGATGTGCTATAGCAACCATTGTTGAATGATCTGCAGAAAAACCTTTACTTGCATGTGATGCTATTAGATAATATCCACATTCTGTTGAGACACCATTCTCTGGAGGAGTACAAATATGGATCTCTTCCAGTTGATTGGCCAGGTAGCTGTCTTCAAGATTTCTTGGCATAGACAAGTGAGTGGTTCCAGTGATTCATCACCTGGCTGAAATATTTTAATTGATATTCCATTCATTCCTGGAGTCTTATTTTTGGCTGATGCCTCCAGTGCAGCTTGGACTTCTTCCTTCAGTTCCATCAGTTCCTGAATATACCCTATCTTTTGAAATGGTTGGATTTTGACCAATATTTTATCTTACAGAATTTTGTATATTCTTTCCATTATCTTTGCATTCTTGCTGTGCCATTCAATATTTTACTCATATCATATTCCAATACTGTAAATTGGAGCTTGACATTTTTCTTCCATCCTTTCTACTTTCATGCCATCTCAAGTGTATCTCACCTAATTTTTGAGAATCATGAACAGATTAGATGTATTGAATGCAAATGAGGGAAGACCTGAAATCATGTGGGATCATCAAGAGCATGATATGTGAAGAATGTAAAAGATATTTTAGAAGACAGAAATAAAGAAAAGAACAAAGTGGATGGCAGGTGGAACTTCAAATCATGCTCTTGGTGTCAACAAAAAATGTAAGGCATCATAAAGCAAAATGTCAAAGAGCAGGTGTCCAGAGAGTGTGCTTCCTTGTTCGTTTCCTAACTCTAGGTCTTGGCACATTTCATTATGTTTCCTTGTCTTCTAAGCTGCCTTTTGAACTTTTCTTTTCATCTCTTTGACTTTGGCATGCCTTACCTTTTATTTAGCTGTACTATAATCAAGAGCAAGTATACTTTTTCAACTGCTCAAAAGGGGAATGAACATACATCAATTAATCTCAAAATTTTGCCAAGAGGACGTTCTGAAAACATGGAATTGAGCACGTGGGTAGACTGCCAGCTAATCTACCATGTCCCACACAGCATAGTCACGTTCGAGGTGTGGAACATTGAAATTGCAACTGGATAGTCTTTCATGAGATGTGACACTCTGGATCCTGAGGGTCGAGTATCTATTTTATGACTGGTGAACATGACTCAATGCGAGTTATTCAAATCCATGTAATTTGCTCAGACTCTGATATTCCAAAATCAACAATTACTAGTTTTGAATAAGCATTAAAATCTTTCCCTGTTATAGAAAATACTTAGCTGACATTTTGAATACACAATAATACATTTTGCTATCAGACTAGCATTAGTTCATATTTCAATCTCTACTACTTTCAATTGGAGATAGAGAGCAGCCATTTTCAAAGTTAAATAAAAGGAATGCTCAGAAAAATCTCACAGAGGCTCAGTGAAATGAATCTACCATTCAGGATAACACTCCTTTACAACTATAGCCATTAATTTGGAAAAGAGATCAAGAAAAACTTCTAAAATTAAGGGAATTTTCCTTAAAATTATTTAGTTAAATAGTTATTTGTTTTTTACTTTTCTGTATCATTTAAAGTAATTTCACTTTTGAAAAAATATTTCTAGTACTGAATAAAGGTTCACTGCTAACATTTAAAAATTTTATTTTTGAGTGGAAAGAAGATCTTAAGAGATAGAGTATGATTTAACAGGAGGAATAGCATAATGGCGTCTTAGACATTAATTTAATATTTGAACAGACTTTTAATCACAAGGGTAAATCCTTAGAGTAAATTTGACTTGCATAATGAAATAAAATCTCTCAATATAAATATAATTCAGTAAGGACTAATATTTCAAATCATTTATAAAGACTTCCCGCCCCACCCCACCCCCGTTGTTCACTCAGAAAGTCTTATCTGATATTCATGTAAAATGCCTAAAATAGTTGGCATCTATTTTATTAAAATATTTATTATCACAATTCAAGAAATCCTATGTTCTTTACACCATCTTTACGGCCTGACCCAGGAAATATATGTCGCTTCTTTTAGCTCAGATCTCTCGAGAAATTATCTAGAAAATAGTTTTAATTAGAGAAGTAAAGTTATACCAGTGCATATATAGAGAATTAGGCTTTTGCTAAGAGGTTACTGTGATGGTTAATTTTGTGCGTAAACTTTTGTAGTCTAAGGTTCCCGGTTGTTTGGCCAAAAAGTAGTCTAGTTGTTATCCTGAAGCAAGTACATAGGATTAAATCAGTTAGTTTTGGGTAAGATAGATTTCTTTCCATCATTCAATATAATGCAAAGTAATCACTCAACAAACGGAATCCTATCATTGGAAGTTGGTTCCTAAAACTATACATTTATTAGTTATAAAAATACAAGCACACACACAAAGATAAACAATACATTATGATTATCTACAAGCAAAAAGGACCAAGGGTCCCTGGAAGACAACAGAAAATAAGAGATAGGTCAATGAGAATACTGAAAGGACTAAAACCCTGGTTTGGACTTTCATCCTTCAGAACTGTGAGAAAATACATCTCAGTTCTTTAAAGCCACCCACTTAAGGTATTTTTGGTTATAGCAACACTAGGTAACATAGACAGATGCTATTAATTGAAATATCATAAAGCTTGGGTTTTATAAAGATATATTTGTTCACTTAGCTTCTACTGCAGAAATGCACCTATATAATTTTGTCAACATTATTAGCAAAACTGCTTTTTCAATTAACTTCAACATATGCAATATTAGAAATCCATGATTACAAGTCACTTGGTGTGGAATTAGACATACTGTTTGATTTTCCATAAGACAAGCAGTATTGGTGTATTGGCTAAGCACCTTTAGCACCATAGTGGTTTCAAATTCTGGGTGACTCAAGGGTGGAGGACACGTTTTTTCTTTTTGAATTCCCATTTGACACAGTTATGAGTCTTATTTCTGTGGCTTTTTAGATATTCTTTTTTTTTGGTGGGGGTTGGGCATCACTGCTCTCCGGCAGTGGGAATAGGAGGCCCAGCCCCACTGCTGGAATAGAACCTCCGTCCCAGTGGGCCGCAGTCCCGCGCACAGCCACTAAGCCACTGGGGCTCAGCCTTTTTAAATATTCTTGCAAGAAGATTAAACTAATGATCACTGAGAACCAAATACAAAAACCACACTCACTCCCATCAAGTCAATGCTGATTCATCGCACACCCATGGGACAGGCTGAAACTATGGGGTCCTACAACTGCAAGTCTTTATAGAAAAACTCCTTCTATCTGGGGAATAAAGGCATTGATATGAGAAAATTTGCTATTGAATGCAAGATAATAAATGTGCCTTGTACACATAAATGTGCCTTGATGTCAGTGTCTGAAAAAAAAAATCTGTTAGGGCGTCCCAATCATTCCCTATGCAGAGAGTTAGCCTTTCCCTGAGGGCTGCATATCAGTCGGGGTACAGCTGCTCA
>PVJH01042238.1:0-14430 GCA_004026705.1 Nesogale talazaci
AAAGAATTGAAGTCTCAGAAAACCAATGGAGCAGTTTTACCCTGTCTTCTAGAGTTACTGCGAATTAAAATCAACTCACTAGCAACAAGTTTGAAAAATTTTTGGTTTTGCTTTTAATAAATTAGCATTGACTGTGGATCTAAATAAAATTAAATCCTTGACACTATAATTCTTTTCCATATTTGCCATGATATGTAATTGTCTACTATTCCATTTATGATTTTTTCTTTACATTGAATTGTAATCTTACTGAAGCTACAGTGGTCAATTTTCACTGGTATATGCTTTCATTCTTCTTCAATATCAGCAAAAAGCTTGTGTTATCTGAATAATGCAGGTGGTTAACAAATCTTCCTCCACTCCTGATATATGTCCTTCCACATACAGGTAAGTTTCTAAGAGTATTTGCTTAGTGTACACACTGAATAAGTAAGGCAATAAGATCCAACATTGGCACACATTTTTCATAATTTAAATTATGCAGTATCTTCTGAGTATGTTCAAAAAGTCTTAATTTAGACACAGGTTGCACAAGCGCATAAATAAGTGTTCTTAAATTCTTAGTCTTGTCAAAACCATTCATACTATGCTAGCATCCACAGAATCTATGGTATTTTGTATTGTTAGTAGCATACTAATTAAAACATCTATGGTATTCTCTACTTTTAACCAAGTTCCATCAGCAATTACATATTCTGTTTAAAATCCTATTCTACATATTTTTAAATGGCAATTCTTTTTTACTGGGAAGCTATAATTGTTTGTAATTAGCATAAACAAAATATTGTTTGCAAATGATATAAATGATTGTTTATAACTTCTGAACTCTGTTGACCACTATTTCTTCCTGCTATACTGTTGTGGCTTGGGTAAAATGAAATCTTTGACACTATAAGTAACATAAAACCATGATGTTGAAAGCAATGTCCTTGGAATTTCAAACAGCAGAGGGTTCACTCTAAGTAGACAGAGCTCAGCAGAACTTCCAGCCTAAGGACAGACTATGAAGAAGGAACAGCATTTTCTCCAAAGATTATTTTCCACCTTTTATTTTGGAAGTAGTATTAGTGGTCTTAAGAGCTTTTTAGCAACCATATAACCTATCACAATTATTCTCTTCTTGAATGGAGGAAAGAAGAATGAAGAACATTAAAGATTCATGGAAACAGCGAGGCCAATGGACAAATGGGTCATACTAACACAAGTCTTGATGACTTTGAAAGAAGAACTAGATGGTGTCTGGTTACTATTATTAATTGTCTGAAGATGATTATATTTGAAGATCATGGAGAATCGGAGAAAAATACAAAAAAGAAAAACTCAAAATTATAAAAAGCAACCCATCTAACTACCTTCATAGTAACTGATGCATTCTCAAGACTGTGGAATTGTGTAACTCTCTGAGTCTAGACCTGAGCTCACCTCCATGGTTCACTTATCAGCCAAGCAGCAGACAGAGTAGAATGGGGAACAGCAATATCAGGAGCTTAACCACAGCACAATAGTCAAACATATGAGTTCAGAAGGACAACATTTATCCAAATGCTAAATTCAGATGGGATAAGAAAAGGAGGAAGAATGAAATATACTAACTGTTCCAAAGAAGTAAGTGAACTGAATTATTTGTACTGCTGTGTAGACTAAGTAGCTGTTATATCCCTTCGTGCTATATAAACCCATCCTCGCATACATATATAATCACAAGAACCCAAGTTTTGATTCTCTAGAGAACCCTGCTAACACACCCAGGAAGAAGAAATCTTCTAAAACTGAGTGTGGTAATGATTGTGCAGCTTTTCTTTACATGATTAAATTATTGAGTTATAGATGAAGTGCCAATAAAACTATTAAAATAGAATAAATATTTACTTTAAATCTCATTCTTAAACAAAAAACACCATTCACATTATTCAAAATAGAGAGATTAAAAAGACCAACATTTGGATCAGATGATCCTTAGAAATCAATTGGGATATTTTTAATTTTTATAGTTTCCATTTGATCAGGTCAAATATCATTTGATTTCTAGAAAGTGAATATATAAGTGTTGCTTATTGAAAAAGTAGGATCTATCACAAACTGGCTTTTGTTAAAAAAAAAAAAGGTGGAGTCTAGTCTAGAAGTATATCTTGCAGCCTGGTGATGCCCCTTAGAATGAGGTCTTAAAAAAAATAAAAAATAAAAAAAAGAATGAGGCCTTTTAAAAAGAGGGTCTCAAAGGAGAACCAGGTCCTTTTTTTGCCTACGTGTTTTCCTGGATGCTGGGTCTGGCTTTGCGGGCTGCACGTTTGCGTTGCCATCCCTAGAGGATCTCAACGCTATGGCAGGTTTTGCCAACCTTGGCTAGAGATGGCTCCATACTCACAAGCCTAAAATCTTTCAGCTTCCTGCTTTAGCTTCTTGCTTCGTCCACTTGTAGCTCCAGGAGTCTGAGCATCTCCCACTAGCATCTAACTCACGAAATTCAGTCTGGATTAGGCCACTGTCTGCATAAAAATATTTTCCTTATATCAGAGTCTTAAGCATATATAAGGTGCAATGATTTTGTTTCTCTAGAAGTTCAACCTAGTATCCAATTTTAATTTTTCTCTAATTATCACCATGGTGTAAGATAATCCAGTTGTGAGGATTTTTGTTTTCTTTATATTCAAGTGAAAATTGCATTCTTCGAAGTTCAAAAGTAATTAAAATGAGACAAGTTGTGCCATTAGTCTTCCATCAATCCTGATACTGCTTTTTAGAGCAGCCACTGGATTTGAACCACCGAGTCTGTGGGCAGCAGTCCGGCATTCAATTATTTACACCATCCGGGCTCAGCCAACTTTCTTCCTTTAATAGCCAGTTATATGCATTCAATCAAGAGAAAGACAGAATATGTAATGACATATCATGCAAACTTGCCATGCATCTTTTCTAATTTTGAACTACAGATATACCCCTGTTCTATTTAATTGTTGGCCGCTTGGTCTATTTACAAGTTCCACATAAATACAACTAAATATAATAGAATCACCATTCCACCCACTCTTAATGCATTCATTTTGATGATTCTCACAGTCCAAACTGTGGAAATGAAGCATCCCATTCCCAAATAACCCACTTGCCCAATAAATCACAAAGGATCTAGAATATTTAACATGAAAATATAGCATTATATATGGTTAGGGAGAAATCTATAGCTACACTGAATTAAAAAAAGAAGACTGAGGAAGAATTGATGCATTTGCATTGTGGCATTAGAGAATATTGAAAATGCCATGAACTGCTAACAGGACAAGCAGGCATATTTATGACATGAGGAATGCTTACTTTGGACATGTGGTGAGGAGAGACCAGTCCCTGGAGAAGTCATATATTTGGTAAAGTGGAGGATGGGCGAGGAAGGGAAAGCTCCAAGGGGATGGAGTGTCACAGCGGTGGCATCAGTGTCCTCAAGCATAGACACACTTAGGAGGAGGGCCCTGCCTAAGGTCACTTTGGGCCAGAATACACTAAATAACTACTCACAATGACAACAGCACAGAGCTCTATCCACCTGTATTTCAAAAAGAAGTACTTCCCATAAAAGCAATAGCTACTCCCTAACCCAACCCACCAACACACACATACACACACATGCGCGTGGTATGTGAGGGATCTTCCAAATGCTCGTGGATAGCACCCATTACCTTTTTATGGTCAATTTTGTGAAGGTTTACATAAGAAATCAGTTTCCCATTCTACAATTCACACACATGTTGTTTCATGTCACTGATTTCCATTTTCTCAACTGTTCTCATTTTTCCCTATATTTCTTTTTTTATTTCCCTGTATTTCATATTTCATGTGGACCCTGGGGTTCACAGTCAAGGAAGTAGACAGCAGAACACCCCCTTGAGCAAAGCATGCAGAGTCTGTCCAAAGGTAGCAAAGAACAGAGTGATTCGCTGTGTTAGCCTGGAGAGACTAGAGTAACTACATAAACATGCATATGTGCCATATGTATATAAGGGAGAGGTTTATATACCAGAGGAATGGAACATTGAGAAAGCATCTCAACCCAGTCCAGTTCAAGTCCACTAGTCTAATATTAGGCCATATGTCTGGTACCAATCTATAAAGTCTTCAGATTCATGAGGCACATGCAATGATGACAAATGCAGGATAATCACAGGCCAGTCGATAAAAGAGTCTCAGGAACCAGTGGTGTTGTAAATATCTCACCATGGCAGGGGCCTCTATGTGTCTTCTCTGACTCCAGAGGCCTGATTGAACCAGGGTAGGTCCATGTGGCATCTCTAGCTCTGGAAACTAGCCAAGTTCTATCTGTCTTGTCAGCTGCAATGTCTCCCAGGGAATAAGGAGAGAGAGAGAGAGAGAGAGAGAGAGAGAGAGAGACAGACAGACAGACAGACAGACAGAGAGACAGAGAGAGAGATGTCTTTCACCTCCAAGGAAGAAATATTGGCTTTCCCAGAATTCTCAAGAGAATGTTATGTGCACACAGAAAGCTTATTGACTTTGATCCTATTGATAGAGTAGATTCCCCCCTTTCCCTCTTTATCCTGAAATTGGCAAATGATTACATAACTATCACATCAAGAAAGACCATTTACAGAATGAACTTATCCATTAAAAGACAGATTAGTGAAACACACCCCACTGTTCTCTTGCCTATAAGAGAAATATCTTAAGCTCACAGAGAAAGATGGGCTGAGAATTAAAAACTGGAGAAAAATACACCAAAAAATTACAAAATAGAAAGGAGATGTGTCTGTGTGTGTGCGTTTGTGTGTATTGGGATCATAATCCCTGTTAAGATGCAGTTCAAGCTTGAAGCCATAACAAGAGATAAGGATGAGCACTATATAATACTCATGGGATCAGAAGACAAGAACCAGTGAGCACAATAAATATGCATGTGTCCAATAAAAAGCCAGCAAAATTGGTTATTCATAGGCTCTGGAATATGATAAAAAAAACAGTCATAGCGGGTGACTTTAGGACACTGTGCTCTGTGAAAGATAGGTAACAGTAAAAAGAAACTTTAAAAGAATTCTACAGGCTGAGCTCCGGTGGCATAAGTGGTTGAGTGCGGGACTGCGGTCAGAGGGCTTAGAGGTTCAACTCCAGCAGCGGCTCTCAGGAGCAGCACAGGGTAGCACGTCCGATCACCAGAGGCAGTGATGCCCGTCTCCCCCCCACCACCAAAAAAAAAAAAGAAAGAAAAAAGAAATCTACAGAACTAAGTTCTACAATTAGGTGACTGGACTGGATTTTTCCAGTCAAGCTTGTATAAATTCCAACACACAGAGGTCACTCAGATTTTTCTCTTGGACAACTATACCACAAGACAAAATCAACATAAGGACAACTAAGAAAATAAGGACAAACAACTGGAAGATAAATAACTCTATTGCAAAAATGAGTGGATACTGGCCTAGATCAGAGATGAAATTAAGTTTTTAGAAACCAATGAGAATGAGTTTATATTATACTAAAACTTTAGGACACAGTCAAAGCAGTTATCAGAGGAAATACAAGAGTAATTCTGCACGCAATAAAGGAATATGGCAGAGTGACAGGATATAAGATCAATAAACAAAAAAACTAATGGATTGCTATATACATTGGACAAGATCAAGGAAGAGGGGATTTAAAAGGCACTACTCTTCACAATTGCCAAGCACAAATCAAAATATATATGAATATACCTATTAAGAAGATAAAAGATTTATATAAGGGAAACTACAGAATATTATTACATAAAGCAAAAGGAACTTCCACAATAAAAGTTTATCCCATGTTCTTGGATTAGAGGACTTAATATAGTAAAGATATCAGCCCTTCCCAAGGCAGTATATAAGTTTAATGTGATTCCAATACAAGTATCAATGCCTTTCTTCAAAAAAATTAGAAAAACTGACTGCAAGGTATACATAAGAGGAAAGAAGCCAAGAATTGGGATAGAATTTCTCAAGAAGGAAAATTTTGTTATTTTACCTGACTTTAGCAACTGCTAAATAGCCACAGGGTCAAAAGAGTATGGTACTAGTATAATGACAGATATTCAGACAAGAGAAAGGAACTGAAAATCCAGAAATGAAAGAAAAAGAAAACACATGACTGATCTTGATAAGGGTCCAAAAATTATTGAATGGGAAGCCGATATTCACTTCAATAAGTGGTGCTGGGAAAATGAATATCTACCTGCAGAAAAATGAAGCAAGGCTCTTACCTCACTCCACACACAAGAGTAAACTCAAGATGCATCACAGACCTTAATGTAAAAGCCTAAAATATTAGGGTAATTAATTAGGGAACTTTGGTGCAGGGAGTATATAGGCTATTGGAAATAGGGAAGGACAAAATCACAGAGGCACCACAAAATGGGAAGTGGGATATACTGAAGATAAAACACATGTATACATCAACAGATTTAGTAATGAGATAGCAATGAGAGCCCACAGACAGGGAAGAGATATTTTGCAGTACCACATCAGACAATGACCTTATTACTAAAATCTATAATACTCTTCTAGCCAACAATAAGTAAATTTTTTTTTTAAAGTCCATTGAGGAGGTAGGCAAAAGACCTGCACAGAAGCTTCACAAGAGTGGAAATCTGAATGGCCAATAAATGTATGAGAAAATATTCCTGATTATTCACCATATTGAAAATGCAAATTAGCACAATTATGAGGTAACTCCTACCAGCCTCAAAGTTAGCACAATTCACAAAATCAGAAAGCAGCAAGTGTTGGAGGGGGTGTGTTGTGATAGGATTTCTCATCTACTTCTGGTGGTCTTGTAGTTACAGACAGCCACCATGGGAAGAGATTTGGTGATCCTGAAAGCAAATTGAAATTGCTCTTCCATAAGACTGAGCAATCACCCTACTGGGCATATACCAAGAAGTTAAAAACATACCACAGCCAGATATCTGCACTTCAATGTACATCAGTGTAGTTTGCATATACAAAGAGTTGGAAAAAACTAATGTTCCCTACTGTTCCCTGGATGTATGGTTTAAAAAAAAAAAACACCTCTGGTACATACATACAATGGAGTACTATGTATCCCTTAAAATTAGTGAGAAATGCATGAAACATATCATCTCATGGGAAATGTTGAAGAAAATATCCCAAGCAAAGTAAGCCAAGAACAAAAGGACAAGTACCATGAGTCCCCTGAAGTATGTTTAAAAAGCCCAAAAGGCATAGGAGAAAAACTACACAAGGCATAAATTACTGGGTCGAGGCCCAGGCACTTTGCCAGTGGTGAGACTCAACCCAGTGATGCATTGGCCCCCAAATACAAAGGAGGGAAAATAACAACAACCAAGACATGGGTAGAACTGGAGTAGGGCACTAACACATCCACGGGAGGGTGTTGTTTATATCTCCATAGGAAATAGGAAATGGGAAAGGAAATAGGCCTCAACTTGGTGTGCCAAGCCTTGAGGGCAACACACAGGCATGAAGCAGCAAATTAACAGAGAAATCTGTGGGGCTGACCCCGATATCAGCTACATTGACTGCCCCCCCCCCTTCCCCAGAAGAATGCACTACAGACGTCAACATTGAAAACACAGTCTGGTAAGAGTGCCAAGTCTGCCCAGATCACATGACAGAAAACTAAAGTAATAAAGCAGGGAGATTATACCTGTGCCTGGCCCACCACATCTCAAGGATGACAATTCTGCTCAGAGCAGCCAATGTACAAAGTGGAACCTTGGGCTGGCCCCATCATAAGTCACGTCATCCCGTTACTGATCCACGGCCCACAAGGGACAGCAGTAGAGACGCATACAGAAATACTGACCAGTCAATCAGGTCACCCTCTCCCCCACAACCTAAGTGGGACAGCAGAATAGTATTCCCTCATAATTGTTTATGTTAGACAGGGTTCTCTAGTGGAACAAAATCAGGACACTAATAATTTTATATATATTTAGATAGATAACATAAGAAATAAACAGCTGATTAATTTATCAGCAGCACAAATGGCTCAGTGAAACACATTTCCATGAGACAGCTAATTAGCTTCTCATCTTAAGGACCGCCAGGCAGTCCTCTGTAGAACCATTCAGACTATCCGGCCACAGGCAGCAAACAGCAAGGCAGGTAGTCAGTCAGATGACAGGGTCTGACAGTACCCAGCTCAAGAGATGTATATTCCAGTAGTGTGCTGAAGAAGGTCTGGAAGGAATCTCAAACTACAGGAACACAATCCGTGGGTTAGATATCCCACAGGTAGTGTAGCTTGCAAATTGAGGCAGAAAGCAAGCTACAAGGCCGCACATTAATCTGATCATCAAAGAGCAAGAGACAAGGAAGCCAGGGCTCACTGAGCTGTTTACCTCTCCACCACCTTTCCATCAATCCCATATGTGTTCTTTGGCCATGTTGCAGAATAAACCTACCTATCAAGCCATTCCCTGAGACATGAAATCTTTGTTATGGTATTCTGACATTTGGTGATTCTCGCTTGCCTGATATGGTCATGTAAATTGCAAATATTCTAAGTGGCCACTTTTTTTCTGACTAAATATATTTCTTTTGTTGTTATTCTTGTAAAGTTGAATTAGAAATCAATAAACTCTCTCTATAATTAAAATGGGCATTATTATATCAACTTTTTAAAAAAAGTCATTCTTGAACAGTTTCAGATATTTCAAAAAATTAAGATCATTCAGGGAGTTCATATTATTTGCAACTAGTTTCCTTTCTTTGCATACTCATTGTACTGTCTTCAGCAGGGTTGCCTACAAAAATAGAACCAGCAATTTGCTGATGCAATTGATGTAGCTTATTCAGTACAAGACTCAATTTTTTTCTAAGCAAATATCCATTATATAGTACTCTTTCTCTCATACTCAAGATTCTGAGATGTGGGACTAGAGTTGTAAACATAGCGACTCCATTTATTGTGACTTCCATTTAAAATCTGTGCAAAAAATATCTGTGCTTCTCATCCCCACTACCTTCATCCCATCTTTGTTGGTGTGAAAACCTTAGTTTCAATAGATGCCTCCTTCCATAGAGAGAAATGATTCAATGACTCTTCTTAACTACCCTTTGAAATGTATCTGTGCACTCCGCCTCTGAATCTACAGCCACCAGGGGTTCATTCTAAAATCTAAAACATTGTTTTTCTAGATCAATGATAAATAAACATACATGGACTATGTGATAAATATGTAAATATGTTTGTCACAAAAGATTCAGTAGCAGAGATTTCCAACCTTCCCTTAGTCTTTTCTAAGTCATAGCAACTCTATAGGAAGTAATCCAGCAATAGTCTGTCAGTTTGTGTGACCATTCTAGCTTGCCTGTTGCTACATTCCGCAAGCTATGTCACTAGCATTTCCAATACCAACTGGATCACTTAAAGTTAATACTTTTCAACAGAACTCCCAGACTAAGAACAAATTACAAAGAAGAAATTGACTGCCCACTTCTGAGGAATTAGCCACTTTACAGATAGCAGTGGAACACTGTCAAATACTGAAAATCTCCTGAACAGCAAAAGAACACTGCTACATATACTTCCAAAGGTCAGCCCCTCAGGTTGGCAATTGACCAAAAAGATGACTGAAAAAGTGGGCCCTCTCAACATAAACTGAACTCTAATGGCTTGAATGGATTGAAACTTTTGAAGCTTTCATTTTCTGATTAGGCATGACTAATCAGAATGCAATGCATGAATGTAAGAGACATGTTTACAGGTTGAAAAAGTAAACAGTAACTAGAGCACATAGAGCATGATATAGACAATAATGAGGTGAAATGGTATTGGCTATTTTGAATCTGAAAATATTATGGTTATTGTGCAAGAAATGACAGAATCAAGAGGAATAGCTTCAAATTAATTATCAAAAAAGACATTAAAGATCTATCTGGAAGTACAATTCTGTGAAAAGATAAAAGCTATTCAAGCATAAGGAAATTCAGATAGTACAACTATCATTCATTCATGAGCCAATTACTAACACTAATGAAGAAGAACGTGTAGATTTCCACCAACCTCTTTAAACTGACATTGAACAAATATGCAATCAAGATACATTAATACTGATTGGAAATTGGAGTGCAAAAATTGAATTTGAAGTAGGCAAAGCAGATAGGCAATATGGTCTTGGTGATAGAAACAAAACTGTTTTTCACCTCTATAAGATAGACAGGATAAACAATCCTGAGGAGGAAATAATGGAATTAATTGCACTGCAGCAGCAGACAGAGAGATAGCGAGATAGAGATAGAGATAGAGATGAGAGAGAGAGAGAGAGAGAGAGAGAGAGAGAGAGAGAGAGAGTAAGAGAGAAAAGAACAGGGAGTGAATAAAGTCAAGGAGAAGCGAGCAACAAGAGACCTAACACAATGGTGAGGAGGGTGTAGAACGCCTGGTGGGGCTTGATCATGTGCAATGTATCTGGGAGGAACTGCGGAAAGCCTAATGATCATTGGAAATGATAATGGGACAGGAAGGTAAAAGGAAACAGAGGAAAGAACTCGGAGCCAAAAGACATTTCTTGAGGTATAACTACAGGCATGTATATATGTAAATATATTACTATATAAAGTAGGAGTCAGCATATTGTTTATGCCAAGTATTAAGGTAGCAGATGGACATTCTGTCTACATTCAACTCCTTCTTGAATGGAAGACATTTTGCTCTAATAACCTGCCATTCTGTGATACTCACCTGCCCGATATAATTGCTGAAATCAAAATGTGTTAATTTGGTGAAGAAAGCCAAAGCTGGTCAGCTATTAGAAGGCAGTGTCTAGTGTCTTAAAAACTTGTAGGTAAACAAGTGGCCATCTATCAGGGAAGCTACAAAGCCCATATGGAAAAAGGACACTAGCCTGTGTATTCATGAGATCTCCAGTTATCAGGCCTCAGAAGGTACCAAACAAACAATCATACTGACGCAAATGAGGGAAATTGGAGTGGAGACCCAAAGCGCATCTGTAGACAATTGGACAGCCCCTCACAGAAGGGTCACAAGGAAGGAATTTCCTAATAGAAATTCATAAAGTATTCCCTCTAATACTTCCCCCTCTGCCACTATCATGACCCCAGTCCTACCTCACAAATCTGACTAGCCCGTAGCATGAACACGGGTAAAGATAAGATCTCTTGACCCATAGAATCTATGACTGATAAGCCCCTCAGGAACAATAACTGGAGAAGTGATACCATGAGGGAAGCAGGAAGGTGGGGGAAAGGAAGTGAAAGGAAGAACCCACCAAAATGATTGGGGAATTAACATCCCCCTCCAGGGCGGAGGGATGAACAATAGAAAGGTAGGTGAAGGGAGACAGTGAGTTGTGTAGCACATGAAAATAATGATAATTTATGATTTATCCATGGGTTATGAGAGTTGTACAGTGAAGAATGGAGGGAGGGGAAAAAAAGCTAACACTAAGGGCTCAAGTAGAAAGAGAATGTTTTAAAAATGATGATGCCAACATGTGTGCAAATGTGCTTGATAAGATTGATGTATGGATTGTTATAAGAGCTGTAAAAGCCCAGCTTTTGTTTGTTTTTATTTTCTTACAAATCACATTTGTAAGAAAATAAAAGCAAACAAAACTGGAGATCATGTGACATAGTTTTGCAAATATAATTCCTCATTGAAATACTTTTTTCAATAACATAAATTATGACTATCCACATGGACTTCTGCAGATGGAATACACAGAAAACAAACTGACTACATCTAAGAGACATGATGATGGAGGTCTGTGACAGTAGTCAAAATGAGACCAGCACATGTGTGTAGAGAATACCATAAACTATTTCTATGTAAGTTCAGATTGAAGTTGAAGATAATTAATTTCCCAAGACCCAAATGAAAACTTGGGTCTTTGAGAGTAACTCAAGGATAGATTTGATTGATTGAACTATAATTACATAAGGTCCTAATGAGCTGCGGGATATCATCAAGAACATACTATATGAATAAACAAAAGAGCAATAAGAAGACTAGAAAGAAAAAGAAGCAAGTGGAAGGATGTCAGAAGGCCCTAAAACTTGGGATAGCTATCTAACATGCTGTCAATAATAAGTGAAGGGGCGGAGTTTAGCTTGTCAATCAAGTCCCAGTTTTATGACCATTTTTGGAAATGTTTAGGAAATAAATAACTTGCCTGAGGCGAGACACATGTTCACTCCCTTTGAGACACTTTTAAGGAGAAGCCATATGAAATTATCCTGCTGCTACCAGAGCTCTGGGAGATGAAGTATCCATGTGGAGACAGCTACCAGTGCTGGATGTTTACAATACCACTGAATCCTCAAGACTTCCCACCCACTGGCCTGTGATCTTCCTGCATTCTTACACTTCCTGTGTAAGTTTGAAGAGGACTTTATATATTGGTATCAGACTTATGGTCTAATATCAGACTTAAGGACTTGACCTGGACTTGGCTGGAATGTTTTGCCAATATTCAACCATTCTGTTATGTAGAGCCCTTTCCTATACACATGTGAGCATCTATGAAATTGTTTCTCTAGTCTTCCTTGACTAACATACTTTCTTTGATAATAATTAGCTAAAACAAAAGTAAGAAATTATGTAATCGGAAGACTGGCAAGCAAATATCAAAAGGCATTTGGATAAGCAGAAGTAAAGTATCATAATATAATGTGCAAAGATCTGGCGCCATAAAACCAAAATGGAAGAATATGCTCAATATTCTTAAAGCTGAAAGAACTGAAGAAAACAAGCCTTGGGTCACAAATATTAAAAGATTTATGCATAAAATAATGAATTTTTGATTCAAGAAGCCTTAAAGGAGACAGAAGAAATACATGGAGTCACTATCAAAAAGAACAAATTGATATATAACTATTTTGAGAGCTAGCATATCAAGAATTAACAATCTTGCAAGAAGAGCAAGCTGTACTAAAGGTGTTAGCCAAAAAGGGGGCTCTAACAATTAATGGGATAGTAATTGAAATGTTTCAACATCTAAAGAAGCACTGGAAACATTCACTAATTTTTACAAAGAAATCTAGGAGACAGATACATAATCAACTGTTTGGGAAAAAAGCCATATTTATACTCATTCCAAAGAAATGAGAAAACACAGAATATGCAAATTGCTGCACCAAATCGTTAATATCACATGGAAATAGAATTGTGGTGATAGAACCTTTCTGGAGATCACATAGTATGGTTGCTGTTGCTGTTGTTAGTTGTCATCTAGAAGGTTCAACCCACAGCAGCCCTCTGCACGACAGAACGAGACACTGTTCAGTCTTGCACAATCCCCACAATTGCGCCTATGCCTCAGCCCATTCCTGCAGCTATGCTAATAATTCATCTCTTTGACGGTCATCTTCTTTTTCATCGCCCCTTTACAAAGCATGAAGTCCTTCCCCAGGGGATTGAACATCTTTACAGTATGTGCAAGGTATGTAAGATGAAATTTTGCTACCGTTGCCTTTCAGAAGAATTTCTTTCCAAGACAATTATTCTTCTCAAGCACCAGAGTTCAAACAAATTCACTCTTCTCTGGTCTTCTTTATTCAATGTCTAAATTCCATGTGCATATGAGACAATTAGAATACTTTGGTTTGGGGGCAAAGGGGAAAAAAGAATGCTTTGGCTTGGGTCAGGCCCACCTCAGTTTCCAAAGTAACAATCCTGCTTTCCAATACTCTCTCAACATGGTTTTATGCAGCACATTTACCCCATGGAATTTATTTTATTATCTCCTGATTATTTCATCCATGAGAATTGATTGAGAATTTTTTTGCCATGTTGCCCCATTCACAGTTAAAGCCAGGCACAGGGCAGGATTGAGGTGTGTATAGGGCACTTATTTTGCCTCCTTTTTCTATACAGTCAGTGCAAGAGCATAGCCTGTGGTAAGCTTAAGGAGGGATGATTGTGAATTAGTGCAAGAAAATATTCTTGAAAACCTCTATCTTTCTCTATTTATCATGCTTCTACTTATTGTAGAGTTATCAGCATTTGGGTTTTCCTTACACCGAATTGTAATTCAATGCAACGTGATATTCACCAGCAAATGAATCAAGCCCTCCTCTCTTCGAGCAAGCAAGCTGTGTCACCTGCATATTACAGGCTGTTAATAAGCCTTCCTCAGATTCTGATGCAGTGTTCTACTTCTTATGACCTGGCATCTGACTATTAGCTCAGCATATAGATGGAATAAATAGGGTAAGAGGATACATTTCTGACACACACATTGATTTGAAACCATTCAGAATGTCCTTGTCTGTTCACACAACTGTCTCATGATGAAGAAACAAGTACCTCGTGAGCACAATGAAGTGTTCTGGAATTCCCATTTTTCTCAAGGTTACCTATAGTTTATAATGATCCCCACATTCAAATACCTTGCTACAGTCAATAAAGCACATGATAGACCTTTGAAAGACCAAGACTTCTTCATCACAAAAGTCTTTGTTCAGC
>PVJH01042239.1:0-14450 GCA_004026705.1 Nesogale talazaci
TGAATGTGGGAGAAAGCATAAGTTGCCATAGGACTGGAGGATGCCAATTTTCCTGTCACATTCTAATATTTTATCAATGTCTGTCGGGTTCTTGCTTGAGGGAGCAACCAATGGGCTATTACATTGCCATTCTGTCTTATGAATCATTCCTCCTCCAAACAGCTGGATTACGTGCCCCCTACTCTTTCTGGGTCTGTTTCTCATCTGTAATCTGATACGAAGTTCTGGCCTGACATCCACATACACACAGCAGCCACAAAGCCCATTGCCCAAAGCAGCACTCCCTACCCTCCTTTATCCTATATTCTCATCATGGCCTTTGTCACCAGTGATCCACTGCATAGATCTATTGTCTTCCCCCCCCCCATGGACATGCCACCACCATGGAAACAGAGGTTTAGCTTACTTTGCTCCATGCTGGGTATAGAATGTTTAGAACAGTGCCTGGCACAGAGTAGACTGCAACTGACTAGATTGGGGCATGAATGGATAAAGTGCATAGGCGCATAATTGAATCAATGGATGACTAATGATGAATGCGCTAGCTTGTATGGATTTCAAAGAACAGGCTATTTAATTCAGCTGATGGCCTGTACAGTGTGTTGTATTCAGTATACTATGAGCTACCTTGCAGGGACCAGGCTATCAGGAGCCCTGATGACCTTTTGGGCTGTGAAGCATAAGGTTGGCCATTTTCAATTCCACCAGCTGCTGCACAAGAGAAAGATGAGGCTTTCTAACTCCTGTAAACAGTTACTGTCCTGAAAGCCCACTGGGGCAGATCCACACTGTCCGATAAAGTGTGTATGAATCAGGATCAGCGAGATGTCATCAAGTTTTTAGGGTCCAGACCCAGGGATCAAAAAATAATCTGTGTGGTCAGCACCTCTCATCAGTCCCCTTTCCAATGATGGAACGACAGCTGGACACCTTTCCCCAGCCTCCCACGGTAGAGTCTGAGAGACTCTGAAGTCCTCGATTTTCACCCACACATCCTGGTGACTTTGTTGTTGGAGAACACAAGGAGCAGGGAGGGTCAGAGAACTATCTCAGGCCTGTTGGGGAAAGAGCCGTGGCTCAGGCTTTAACAAGGATTGGCATTTTGTTTCTGCATGGGGACACTGCTTTACATTCTCATCCTTCCCCCTTTATCTGGAGATAACCTCTCTTTACCTGACATGTGTCTGCCTTGTGATGCCGTTGTTCCATAGAGGCTGCTCCTGGCTGCTTTACATGGCTTTCAAGACATGTTCTCAGTCCCTGACTCCTTTTTTGTGTCTCCTAGCCAAAAAGCCTTTGGGAGAGTGTTTCACTTGCTTGATATTGACTGCCTTCGTAGACGGAACCTCACATCAGGCCACCTCATCACTGATCACTACCCACAAGCTGACTTGGGCCTGCCAACCTGTACCCAAATGTGGAGCTCTGGTCCCAACAGCTTTGCTAAGGATGCTAGAGTCTATCAGTCCCCAGCAAGGCACCCAATGTGTTATGCAACACGGGTAGCTCTTTCTAAGTGAAAGAGCTTTTTTCTGTGAGCAAGCCAGGCTCACCAAGCACCATATCCTGTCCAGAACAGCAGGTAGTGTGCTTTGCTTCAAAAGAACCTGGTTTATGAAAAGCTCAGCTCCACAGAGCAATAAATCAGGGATTGACAGATTATTTCCTTAAAGATGCCCCCAAAAACCAAAAAAAAAAAAAAAAGATTATTTCACAAAAGCATTCACCACAGGATCCCTTTGAAGACAGAGTCTTCCTTCTGTGCATGCGAAAGCCAGTGGGAGCTACCCAACTCTTACCTTACCAAAATGTTTTGAGACAAATGTGTCTGTTAACCCAAAAGAAACCATAGTGGTTGGCGTTCTGTGAATTGGTCAATGAAAATGTGGTGTTATTAGAATAGGGGTGCAAAGGGGTATGAATCTTGCCCCTAGGTGGCCACTGAATATTGCACACAAAGTCAAATCACCTCCTTACGCCTCAGATTCCTCAGCTGCAAACTAAAATTAATACTCCATGACTCTTAGGGTCACTTTTAGAATGAAATTAAATGATATATGAAGAGCTCTGTGCAGCGGCTACCTGCTGTAAATATTCATGATCTTGAGAAAATCATCTCTCTTTCCCGCCTGGCCCTTGGACTTCCCATCTGTGTAATGAGCAGCTTGGAGTCAGTGTCTCTGCAGAACCTCTCCCATTCTGAGGCTGTGGAAGCACTTATGACATGGAGCCAGGATTGTGTACCCTCGTCCAGCTAACAGCCATGATGTTGGGGCAGGAGAGCAGTGGTGTTAGGGGAGCTGCTCTTGTTGGTATTTTCCAGTAAATCCATAGTGGCCCGAGAGGGAGCACAGAACTGCCACAGAGGGCGTCAGAGGCATGATCTTTATGGAAACAGACTGTTCTGTTTTTCTTCTGTAGAGCAGCTGGTGGGTGGGTTCAGACCAATGACCTTACAGTTAGCAGACAAGGGCTTAACCATTGCAATCACTGGGGCCCCATTGCTAGTGGGAGATTATGAGGGAAACAAGACAGGTCTTTAAGAGGAAGAGAGGCAGTTTTGCTCTCTTATTGTATTGTTCCTAGAGCCATTGTAACAAAATACTACAAACAAACTGCAGGGTTATGAGAGCAGAGATTTATTGTCTTTTCATTCTGAAGGCTGGAAGTTTGAGGTCTCAGAGGCGCTCTCTGAGATCTTTGTGTGAGAATCCACCCCGTAACTCTCCTTTTGCTTCTGGTTATTTCAAGCATTACTTGGCTTACAACTGCTGTGTCACTGGTATCCTCCTCCTGCCTCCCTCCCTTTATGTATCTTCTCCTTGTTTGTAAAGATACCAGTCATAAATGACTACCTTTCTTCAGTAACCCTGGTTACCATGTACTCGTGTTAACCTCAAAGAAAGCATCTTCAGATACCACATTTCTAAACTGAGGTACATTGATAGGTACAGGACTTCATAGGATAGGACTCTCTCCTATCTTTTCGTGGGGACAAAACTCACTCTATCACATGAAGACAGGGACCTGCAGTGTTGACCCAGCTAATAATTCACAGAGATTAGTCTTAAACCCATTTCTAGAGCCACCTGACTTCTGGATTGTTCCAGCCAGCTTGTGTTTCAAGGAGGTCAACAGAGGCAGACAATCACTTCCTCATCATCTCCCTGGTGAATGAATTCTTGGAAGATCATATGTAGTCATTTCATTTTAATGATGTTAAGTGTCACCATCTGATTGGCATTGTTCATCCATCATCTAGCAAAGCAGCCCAGCCCTGTGCACAGAAAAGAAGCCTCCTTGGGCTCAGCACAGCTCCATCACATACAGCTGTATCCTCGGCAATGAGGATTTGCTCCTCAGTGGCTCTCCTTTGAGAAGAGAAGCACACAGTGGAATGCACAAGGAAGGACACTGGAGGGAAAATCAGGGAGGTTGGGTTCTGCTGTCAGTTGGTTGTATTGTCCCAGTTGAGGCCTTCTCCTCCCTGGATCTCCACTTGCATATTTTCCTGTGAGCATGTTGGACTATTCATACCCTCTTCTGGACCCTACCTTGTAGGTATTTCAGGACAGTGGTGACATCAACATTCTAGAAATGGAAGGGTACTCCTAGGTGTTAGATTGTTTGGTCCTAGGATCTGTGTCTCTTCCTGCAGGGCCCTGAAGGAGAATGCAATTTCTCCACTGGATTCTCACTTTGGTGAGGACATGAGGTTGACTCCCACCTCCCTGTAGAAAAGCCAGGGGACGGGGATAGATAATATTATGTATAAATGGTACATTTGTATCCCCAATTAAATGGTACATTTGTATCCCCAATTGTGTAGATGTCAGTTTGAATAAGGATGGGAGTAGTTACAAATATTAAGAAGTAAGAACATAGGACTGGCTAATCATGAAAGATTTTATGAGAAAGCAGGTTCTACCTGGGCTCCCAGAAGTGACCTTACTATGACAGAAGGACCACTTTAGACCTGTGATGAAAGCCTCTCTCCTCTGTCCAACCAGGGAGAATATCACCATAGCAGATTTGGGGTTGCTGTGGCAACGAATGCCTGAGTTGAGGAATGAGGTAGGCTAGAAGCAGTGACTTAGAAGGTGACAGGGCAGGTCTTGAGTGCCCAGCTGAGATGGGACCTTATCATTTCTAATTCTCCAGAGGTTAGAGGGTTGAACTGGATTAATATCAGAAAAATTCTGTCCATGCTCCAGGGTTTAATATCGCTTGTGTCTCCCAGGTCATCCTCAGCATGAGAACTCCCACTACTTTCCCTGTTTGAGTCGCTGGTATAAAGTGCTTTCAGTTTTTCATAACTTGTGTGTGTTTATGGATGTGTGTGCGTGCATGCTGTGTGCTGTTTCTCCCCTGAAGCAGGCTGTGTTCATGCAGGAAAATGCATGGAGCTCGGGTGAAATCTTATTTATTTTTTTAGAAGCCATGCAATACAAAAATGATTTCTCTCCCTATATAAATATGCATGAACCTGGATTACTTTCCCCTCCCCAGAATACAGGGGCCAGGGAGAGAGAGAGCTCCATGTGACTGGTGCCACGGCCCTGCCCAAGGCTGCTGGCACCCCATTAATCAGGGGGAGCAGCAGCTTTGTGAACTGTGAAATTGGCAGACCCCTGACAGCTTTAGGGCCCAGTCGAGCAAGGACTCCATTTCACAGCTGGGAGGTGGCAGAGTGGTTGGGGGGTGGAGGGTGCTGGACTCAGTGGGCCAGAGCGGCCACGTACCCCCAGCCTTCACAGAGGCCACAAGAGTCTTGCTGAGAGGACATGCCTCTTGATTAAAGGGAGAGGGCTTGGGGAGAGAGAAAGAGAGTGACTGGCATGAAGAGAAACACGCTGCATGATCATAAGCATCATAACCAGTTTCTTGAGTACCATCCAGGAGCCCTCATAGCTTCATGATTACGTATTGGGCTGCTAACTGCAAGGGAAGATATTCAAAGCCACCAGACGATCCTCCAGAGAAGGATGGGAGTTTCTGGAAACCACCACACAGGGACAGCTGTGCCCTATCCCATAGCGTCATTAGGAGTTGGGATGGACTCAGCGTCAGTGAGTTTGGGGTTTCTCTGTTGTTGTTTGCCTTTATACCATCTTTTTCTGGGTCTATCCCTGGTGGCCACAGTTCATGAGCTTGGCTGCTAACCTAAAGTTCTGGAGATTTGAATCCACCTGGAGAAGCTTTGAAGAAAGCCGTGGCAATCTATTTCCCCAAAGTCCAGCCTTTGGGAACTAGGAAGCAAAGAGCATTAATGAGATCTAAATATAAGCATGTACGTATGTATTTTTTAAATGATGATGGGGAAATATGTCCATGTGCATATATTTACAGGTTTAGTATTAAGATAGCATATGGACTTTGGGCCCTCCACTCAAGTACTCCCTCCATGCAAGAACACTTTGTTTTATTAAACTGGCATTCCGTGATGCTTACCTTCCCAATAGGATCACTGAAGACAAATAATTGCATAAGCAGATGTGGTGAAGAAAGCTGATGATGCCCGGCTATGAAAAGATATAGCATCTGGAGTCTTAAAGGCTTGATTGTAAACAAGCAGCCAACTAGCACAGAAGCAACAAAACCCGCATCGAAAAAGTGTACCTGCCCATGTGATCACAAGGTGCTGAAGGGGTCAGGTATCAGGCATCCAAGAACTAAAAGTTATATCATTGTGAATGAGGAGGAGTGTGGAGTGAGGACCCAAAGCGTATCTGTACACAATTGGACATTCTCTTACAGAAGAGTTGGAGGAGAGGAGACCAGTCAGTATGGGTGCAGTGTAGCAATGATCAAACATACAATGGTCCTCTAGTTTTTAAATGCTGCCACCCCACCCCCCACCCCTGCTATCATGATCTGGCTAGATCAGGGGATGTACACTGGTACAGATAGGATATAGAAACACAGGGAATTCAGGACAGATGATCCCTGCAGAACCAGTGGTGAGAGTGGCAATACCAAGAATATGAAGGGAAAGTGGGGTTGGAGTGGGGAACCGATTATAAGGATCTATATATAATCCCCTCCCTGGGAGACTGACAGCAGAAAGTTGGGGAAGAGAGACATTGGACGGTGTAAGACATGGCAGAACAATAATAATTTATAAATTATCAAGGGCTCATAAGGGTGAGGAGGGAGGGGGAAAATCAGGAGCTGATACCAAGGGCTCAAGTAGAAAGCAAATGTTTTGAGAATGATGATGGCAAAAATATACAAATGTGCTTGACACAATGGATGGATGTATGGATTGTGATAAGAGTTGTAAAAGCCCCCAGTAAAATGATTTATTAAAATATCAGCCTTTGGAGACACTAGTTCTGCTTTTACAGATGTGGATTGCCAGCAGCTGGAATTCACTCACTCAGTGGCAACTGGGGGATTCTATGCTGGGAAAGCAAAGGGAAAGGAGAGTGTTTCATGCAGTCAAAGCCCACATGCCTCTGTACCAGAGAGTGGGTGATGGGAGCATGGGCATCTTTCATAAGCTATGGGTGGTGTGAGAAACAATTGAGTATGAAATAATATGTGGGTCTGAGATGGTGGGCCAGCATTCCATCTTGACTCAAGTCTTCAGCAGCAATAAGAGTCAGGAGGTTATTTAAGTTTTCTTATCTATGAAGCAGGCATTTGTGAGAGTTTCAAAGTGCTCTTCAAAAAAAATATAAGTGGAATTAAAAGATGATGAACTTCTCTATGTACCTTTTGAAGTCCTCTCATATAGGCATGTCTACAGAGAGAAATGACAGATGATAACTAGGTAGGTGGTTTGGTTTGGACTTCAAGCTTTTGGTAGGATACTTTCCCTTCCAACTTCACTTTTCAGTGAATACTTAGAAGCCACCTCTTACACACACAGAGATACACTCACAACCAAGTGGGCACACTGGCATGTCAGTAAAAATGTGTTGCTATAATGCCACAGGAACCTTTCTTAAACTAAACTATAGAAATATGACACCATTGTTTCACAGCATATTTCCACCCAAGTCTACGCACTTCTGAAGGTAGTATTTTGGTCTCTCGAGATGTAGCTCATGGAGACCTGGTGGTACATTGGGTTAAGTGTGGCTAACATCAAGTTTCGCTATCCAATCCCACCCGCTGCTCCATGGGACTGAGACGCGGCTGTCTTCCCCCCTGGAGACCTCAAAAATCCTAGAGAGCAGTACTACTCTATCCTGTAGGGTGGTTGAGAGTCAAGAATTCAATCGATGGCAGTTAGTTTAGGTAGTAGGAACTCCTCTAAAAAATGTAGTTTGTCATCCTCCAAAGGCTATAAACCTGTTAGATTGGGGGGGGGGGGGGCACAGAAATACATTGGAAGGGGCAGAATGCAGGCTATAGAGTGGATGAACTAAGGTTTACCAGTGAAATCCTCATAAGGCAGCTCTTGCTATCTTTGATCAATGAGTGGGTATATTGCTATGATGAAAAACAAAACAACAAATCTCAGTTCAATTTTTCCTGGCCTTTTTCTCACCAATGCAGTTTTTAATTTTTTTTAACTTCTTCCTAACAAGAGGAACCTTAATGGTCTGATGATGAGACATTCAGCTGCTAACCACAAGGCCAGTAGTTCAAAACCACCAGCTGCTTCAAGGGAGATGGAGGGGGCTTTCTTCTGTCAGAACGTGAACAGTCTGTAAGAACCACAGTGCTGCCTGCCTATAGAGTCACAAGGAGTCTCCATTCAAAAGATGGACGTCAGCTTGGTTCTCAGATTTCCTTCATAACAGGCTTTTGTCCCATATTTTTCTAGAAAATCTATCAAGATTAACTTTTGGATTTCCTCCAAAAGTCATGCTAGTCTTGTGTGTTTTCTCCATGTCTTGAATGGAAGTGGCCCAGCAGATCCTCCTGGAAGCTGCTATTTTAAGTGGACCTCTTTTCAATACACTTTTAGAAGGTCAACACTAGTATATTTCTGAGAGAACTGTCTGCAACCAGCCACTGATTCCAGAGACATACTTCTGATATTTTATTTGAAACAAACAGGAATGCCTGAGCTGGTACATGGCAGCAATATTTTTGACTTGTCCTCCTTTGTGCATAGATGTAGATATATGAACTCCTGAATGACAGACTGTTAGTCTGAGTAGATTAGAGAAAATAATTCAGACACTCATCTGTGTATGGGAAAGAGCTTTAAAAATAAGAGCAATTAGACATTGAGGAAAACATCCCAGCCCAGTCCAAATCAAGACCAGAAGTCCAATATTAGCTCATATGTCTGATACAAGTGTATAAAGTCCTCTTCAGACTCAGGAAACACTTGCAATGACAAAAAGAGCAGCAAGATCACAGACCAGTGGATGGAAAGTCTTGTGGATCCAGTGGTGTTGTAAGCATCTCAGCGATGGCTTCTCCAGCTCCAGGTCTGGCTCCATCAGCCTCTCTCCATGTGTCTTCTCCACAGGGATGCCTCACAGGGAGTGAGCATGTGTCCCGCTTCCAGCAAGCCATTTATCTAATTAGCACCTCCAAATCAAGCTACTACTTGATTGACAGACTAAACTCCACCCACTCTTCATCCTCAAATTGATACCAGTTTATGAAACTACCATACTGATACTGGTAAGTGTTTAGCTACTAACTAAAAGACAGTCTGACTCCACCCAGAAGCATTTCAGAAGAAAGAACTGACCATCTGCTGTGAAAGACCATGGCCTTGAAAGCTCTGTGGAGGGAGTTCTACTTTACCCACACAGGGAGTCACCAGGAGATGTAAACTGGCAGCAATAGTCTGATTTCTTTGCCGCTGTGAGAATAAACACATACACACAGCCCTGGTGACACAATAATTGAATACTTGGCTAGAAACTGAAAAGTTGGTGCTTTGGAACTACTCAGAAGCTCTGTGGGAAAAAAGACCTGGTGATGTGGTCCTATAAAAATTACAGAGCCGATCTGAGCACCAGTGGTGTAAGTGGTTGAGTGCGGGACTGCGGCCCATGGGTTTGGCGGTTCAAATCCATCAGCGGCTCTCAGGAGCAGAGCTGGGTAGCTCCCACGACCACCAGAGGGCAGTGATGCCAAAAATTTTTTTTAAAAGTTACAGAGTCGAAAACCCTGCAACGATGCTTCATTCTGTCACATGGGATCAGTAGTGTCTATGTTCATTCTCTCTCATAGATAGACAGATGGGTACATAGGTAGGCAGGCAATTAGATTCGATGATAGATAAATAAATAGATAGATGATAGATAAATAAATAGATGATAGATAGATAGATAGAGATAGATGATAGATAGATAGATAGATAGATAGATAGATAGATAGATAGATGATAGATAGATAGATAGATAGACAGACAGAAATAGATATAGAGCTAGAGATCCTAGGTTGTTAACAGCAAGGTCAGCTGTTCAAAACCATCAGCCACTCCACAGGAGAAAGACTGAGCACTCCACTTCCATTAAAAGTTAGGAGTCTTGGAAAGTCTCAGGACAGTTCTACTTTGTTCTCTCCTATATATGTATTGTATATACTGACATATATAACATACTATATATTTACACAAACATATTTGTGTATGTAGATACACATATCTTTCCTCTCTCTGAATTAGAACGTAAACTCCATGTGAGTTAGAATGTTAATTCTGTTCCCATATACACTCTGTCCCCACTGCTCAGACTTGTTAGAACACATAGTAAGCCCTCAGTTCATATTGACGGAATAAATAAACACAGTGAGCTAATGATGTGAACTGTAGACAGTGAAGGGCTGTGCACATAGGAGTGACCACAGTTACCGGGTTGTTGCCGAGGGCATCTGCCACTACATTTATGATAGAATAAAGAGGAAGCAGAAGGACGAAATGACATGAAAGACTGTAAGGAGGGTCCTAAAAGGACTGGAGGCTTCATGGTCTGAGTCCTCAGCCATCAGCCTCTAATAGAGCCGGCTCTGCCAGAGGGTGACCAGCCCAGCAGCACCCAGGCTGCAGTGGTGCATCACATAACTGAATTAGAGCTGGGGCCACTTTGCTCATCGCAGTTGGTCCAGCCTTTCCCCCCTGCAGATCCAGTTTTGCAAGTATTTGGTAATTTGATTCCGTTGCCTTCTGCTCCTCTGAGGCCTTCATTAGCTACGTCTGAATATGAGATCTGAAGGACAGGGTATGGTGATGCACTGGACAAGCCTTGAGTGTCCCACCCTTGTCCTGGTCAGCCGAGACCAGAGAAGCTTGCCCTCTCCGATGTAGTGCCTTCCCGAGCACAGGCCTTCCTCCTTCTCTGCTTGCCCCAAGCAGTCAGTGAGTGGCATTGAGGGACAAGCTGGCCCTCATACTTGGCACACATCTTTATTTTAACCATTCTTCCCCACAAGATGAGCCCACATGTATATCTAAGTTGTGTTGATGAATCATAATACAAGTGTGTTAGTCTGGATTGACTAGAGAAACAAATCCAGAGATACTTATTTGTGTATAAGAAAGAACTTTACATAAAAGGGGCAATTATATATTGAGACCATACCAGCCTAGTCCAGATCAAGTCCAGAAGTCTGATATTAGCCCATATATTCAATACCAGTCTTTAAATTCCCCCTTTAGATTCACTTAACACATGCAATGAAACTGATTGCAGGAAGATCACAGGGTAATGGAGGGGAAGACTTATGGATCCAGTGATGGTGGAAGCGTCTCAGCACTGGTGTGAGTGCTCCTCCACATGGCTCCTCCAGCTCCAGAGCTCCGGCTCCATCAGCATAGCTCCATGTCTCTTGTCAGGAGGAAGATGAAGCAGAGCATTTGGTTCTGGCCTCCAATGAGCTGTTTAACGCCAAAGCGCCTTCAAGGGAAGTCATCAAGCTGAGACCTGATTGACTGGCTAAATGCCAGCCCTTTGCTCTTAATAGTCTCAAGTTGACACCAGATTGTGTAATTTCCACACCTAGGATTCAACTCACTTCACTTCCCCCTGCTTTTCTTTGGTGGCATAAATATCTACTTTATGCCATGCAGGTTAGTGAAGGTTGTTCAGTGGTAAGATTTTGTATTCATGGATCAGTGACTAATAACACACCATTTGTTCACATCTCTTAAAATGAGGGTGATTTTGTTTATTTATATATTTATTTATTTAGTAATCATGGGATGTGTGTTTAAGTTTCTCCCTATATTATTTACAAATTTTAATGTCTCTTTGAATTGGGGTCACTGAGGAAGGTTGGAGGTGCAGATGGCACTGGGTGATATTGTAGGCAGGTGGGATTGGGGGTGGGGTGGATGGCACCAAATCAACTCTCTATAAAATTTGTGGAGTATTTCCACAGACATATATTGTATTACTTTTTAATAGAAGCATTCCCTGTGGTTATTTATTTTAGAAAAAAAATATTGCTTTTGTAAGCCCAGTGTTCATCTGCACAGATTACCACCATTGGCTTTTGTTTTGTTGCTGTCTGTATCTGCTGACTTTTCTCCAGTGTTCTTTTGTTTGAGCTACCGTGCGCATATTTATCACAGTATTTATGAACCAACATTGATAACTTTTTGGAGAATGAGTTAGTAATTAAAGGATGATTAGGAGGAAACCCCCAAAAGACTTATTTCTGCTCAGTGACTAATAATTTTGTGACTAATAATGTTGTCACTCAGTGTAAAAATATTTTCCAAAACAACTTTGCTGTTAACATTGATCTAATCTATGAAAGAATACCTTTTTAAAAAAAATACAACAATTGGCTTTTAGTTTTTACTGAACACACATACTTTCCTTTGAGGCGGTCACTCAAATTCAGAAGTCTTTCAAATGTAGAAAGCGTACCTTTAACACATGCATCCTATGTTATATTTTGATTAAAAGGAAGACTGAGCATTAAGTATTCTGAATGGTTGGTGTGGGAGGAAGTCTGCCAGGCAGGCAGGAACATCATGAGTTATAGCAGTGGGCGACACCCATCTCAGTGATGTGGTTGCATCTGCAATTTCCTGAGAAGGTCAAAAATTTTCACATCATCAGAAAGGTCCCAGATCTAAACCACAATAATGAGCACTGGTGTAGCTGTTCCAGAAATGTCATTGCTGGGGGGTTGGGTGGGGCCACAGTGTCAAAACTTAAGAAATCAGAGAGCCCTCTGCCTAGGCCACTTTGAGGTCCTAGAATGTGGTTGTGGAACCACAACCATTTGCCGTAAATGACAATAGTACAGGGTAATGGTGAGGCAGAAACCAGAGCTGCAGAATAGGTTGTGACCAGAGGCTAATCTACAAGTTGACTATGTGAGTATCAGCTCCCATAGTCATGAGCCAGACAGGCCACCTTCTATCCCAGGATCCTCTTCTTCAGAGCTAAAAGGCTGCAGTAGTTTATTTAACATGTTGATGTTCCTCATTGTCCTCATCTATGCACTTGAAATGACAATAAAATATGGTTAGACATAAGTACTAAACGAAGTCCCGGCACGTAAGTGTGAAGAACAGTTTGTTAGCCTATATGCCTGCTGTTTGACAACTATTCTGACTCCTGTCAGCACCAGGCAGTGCAGATCAGAGCTGCCCTTCAGGGAGGCACCCAGCGGCTGCCATCTTTCATTGAGGTGCTACTGGGTGGATACGGACCACGGATATTTTCATTGGAACCACTTAGTAGCTCATTGAATAAGCATTTGCACCACTCTCAGCCTTTATTGGGCCCAGTTGTATTACAGGACTTGCTTGCCCCTCATTTAATTGCTGGGAAGACAATTGTAGAAAACTTCAGACAGAGTAGAGCATATGCACACTGTTCTCCAGAATCAGATGCAGGATTGCTGTGTTCTCCAGACCAGTCCTTCTTTTGATGAATCATGTTATTGGGGGCTTTTACAGCTCTTGTAACAATCCAGACACCCATTATGTCAATCGCATTATTCTTTTCAAAACATGTTCTTTCTCCTTGAGCTCTGGGTATTAGCTCTTCACTGTTTTCCTCCGCCACCCTCCGACTCCCATGCACCCTTGATAAGTTAAAAATTATTATTATTTTCATATCTTATACCATCCACTGTCACCCTTCACCTATGTTTCTGTTGTTTATCACCCTGGGGTGGTAGCTCTTATATATGAATTATTGTGATAGGTTTCTCCTATCTCCCCTCATCTTTCCCCTACATTCTTGGTAATGCTATTCTCATTATTGTTCCTGGTGGTTTTATCTGTCCTAGATTGTGTGTCGAGAGCTTTTATCAGTATCAGTGTGAATTCTCCGGTTTACATAGAACTGGGGTTGTGATAGTGGTGGGGGTGGGGGGAGTAGAGCATTAAAAAACTAGAGAAATGCTGTATGTTTTGTTGGTGCTAAACTGCACCCTGGCTGGTTCATCTCTTCCTTGTTACTCTTCTATGAGGGGATGTCCAATTGTCTACTACTGGTTTCCACTCTGCCCCCCACCCCACAGTCACATCAATATGATCATTTGGTTGGGGGCGTCTGATGCCTGATAACTGATGCTGTCAACACCTCATGATCACACAAACTGGTGTGCCTCCATGTGGACTTTTTTTGCTTCCCAGCTAGTTGGCCACTTGTTTATCTTCAAGCCTTTAAGACCCCAGATACTATAATTTTTTTTCCAATCATTTTATTGGGGGCTCATACATCGTTTTTCACAATATATAAATAAGCATACTCATCAAGCACCCTCTCATGTCCATTTCTATTATTGTTCTCCAATCGTCCACCTTTTCCCTTAAGCCCCTAGTATCGTAAGCTTTTCCATTCCTTCCCCTCTTCCTCTGGTCTCTTCTCCCCTCCAACCCTCAATACTTTATACATTGTTATTGTTTTGTCAAATCGTACACTGCCACTGCCCGACCTCTCCCCCAACCTACTCCTTTGATGCCCATCCTTCAAATAGGAGCTTGTGTATATATCCTTGCTGTTGGTTCCGTCTCTCTACCCCCCCTTCCCTCCACCCTTCCAGTATCTCCAATCTAACCATTGGCCCAAAGGGGCCCATCCATCCTGGTTTCCCCATATCTCCAGCTCCCCTCTATGCCAGAGTGACTTCTCCAGTCCATCTGGATTTGCAAGGTAGAGTTGGGCCCATGATGGTTGGGGGACGGGGAGGAAGGCTTCAGGAACTAGAGGAAACTTGTATGCATCATCACTGCCTGGCTGCCCCCCGACTGGTCTGTCTCCTCCCCGTGACTCCCCTGTAAAAGGGTGACCAATTACCCACCAGTGGGCCTTAGGTCCCCACCTTGCTCTCCTCCTCCTATGTAATGATGTGATTCTTGTTCTTTGGTGCTCGATATCTGTTCCCTTCGGCCCCTCTTGATCACGCATGCTGGTGTGCTTCCTGCACATGGACTTTGCTGTTTCTGCGCTGAATGGTGGCTCGATTATCTTCAAGTCTTTGAGATTCCAGGCATTCAATCATTTGTTAGCTGGGTACCATCGTTTCTTCTACTTTGTTTGCCTTTGTATCCATTTGTCATCAGC
>PVJH01042240.1:0-14437 GCA_004026705.1 Nesogale talazaci
TTCAAATTTGTTTTGAATGGCATCTATTTAAGTTTTAAGCATATCTACTTCTGCATTTATCATTTCTTTATGAATTTTTACTAAAGGAAAATATTTAAATGTTTGTTTCACTAAGTCACCCAGGAATAGACCTATCTTACAACAAAAATTTTTCCATTCTTCATAAAGTTTGAGAATTATCTGTTCGTTGCCCTGTAAGCACAAATTTAAATCATTGAAATGATTAATAATATCTGCTAAGAAATTTAATTTAAGAAGCCAATTTTTATCTTTGCTGAGGGAAACTCTCCCTGATTTCACTCATAAATATTACAATTGCATCAATGCATTTCACAAAGTGATTTAGAATCTTTCCTCTGCTTAACCAGCGAATGTCATTATGCCTTAATAAATCACTATATTCACACTGAATTTATTCTAAAAATGTCTTAAATTTTCAGTGTTTCAAGGCAGAATGAGCTTACAATTGTGTTAGTAATTTTTTTTGTGTGTGTTAGTAATTTTAATCACTATGCTCATCACTTCACTTAACTGCTTCGAGGAGGCTTTTGCACATAAATTTTTTTCATGAATTATACAGTGGAATGAAAGTAGTGTTCTTCCAAGTTCCTTCTGCAGTAGCTTTACAAAGCCAGCATGCTTTCCTAACATTGCTGGAGCCCCATCAGTTGTGACAGGGAATAACTTTTTTTCTTCAAATCAAAAACATTTCCATTTTTGTATTTAATGAAATCTTAAACTTTCTTTAAAATTTCAATACCTTTCACAGTACTTAACATTAGTGAAAGTACACACAGCTCTTCATTGGGAACTGGAGAATCAATAGCTCCAAAATGAGCAACTATTTATTGCAAAGTTATTTATATCAGTACTTTCATCCACAGACAAGTCCAAAGAGATCTAGCTCATTCAAGCCAAACTATAGCAAATTCCTTTTCCTTTGTTCAGTTTGTCTCAAAGAAGACAGCCACCAACAATGGCTGCAGATGGCTGTTTCACCAAATCAAAAGCACCATGGAACAGCAATCGCCGTCTACCGCTGGCCATCGCCGTAAATCAAAAGCACTCCCTTTAATTCATTGGCAAAAATACCTACTGTTCGTTGTAATTAAGGATTGCTTAGTGGGTCACTAAAATTTTCCCAGTCCGTTACTAGGTGACACGTGGATCATAGGTTGCTGACCACTGGTGTAGGAGGCCTGGTAGAGCTCAATCAAGGGCAATGGGACCAAGAGAAGTTACTGGTACCCAAATGAATGGTGAGCATGATAGTGGGACAAGAAAAAAGTAAAAGGAAATAGAGGAAAGAAATAGGAGGCAAAGGGCATTTATAGAGGTCTAAGCACAGGCATGTACAGAGGTAAATATATTTATATTTGATGATGAAATAGATCTATGTGCATATATTTATAGGTTTAGTATTAAGGTAGCAGATGGACATTGGACCTCTACTCAAGTACGCCCTGGTTGCAAGAACTTTGTTCTAATAGCCTGGCATTTCATGATGCTCATCTTCCTGACAGGATCACTGAAGACAAAGCAGGTGCATAAGCAAATATGGTGAAGAAAGCTGATGGTGTCCAGCTATCACAGGATATAGCATCTGGGATCTTAAAGGCTTGAAAGTAAACAAGCAGCCATCTAGCTGACATGCAACAAGCCCACATGGAAGAAAAACATCAGCCTATGTGATCATGGGATGTTGATGGGATCAGGTATCAGGCATCAGCAAATCATAATGTGAATGGGGGGAGTGTGGAGTGGAGACTCAAAGTTCATCTGCAGACAATTGGACTTCCCCTTGCAGAAGGGTCACAGGAAGAAGACAACCCAGTCAGGGTGCAGTGTAGCAACGATGAAACATACAACTTTCGAGTTCTTTAATGCTGCTTCTCCCCCCACCCCTCACTATCAGGACCCCAATTCTCCTTACAAATCTGGCTAGGCCAGAGGATGTATACTGGTACAGATAAGAGCTGGAAACACAGACAATCCATGACCGATAAACCCTTCATGACCCTCAGAACAGCCAATGCACAGAGAGACCATGTGACTGGCCCTTCTATGAGACAAAACACCCCTCACTGACCCATAGCTCTACCGAGGACAATACTGGAAACACAGGGTCAAGATTGAACCCAGTCTGACCCCACCACACTAAGGCAAAACACTAAGAGCGTGCAACAGAGCAGTGGGGGGAGCAGAGCATGAAGGTCTGGGGGGAGTACCAAAAATAGACTTTGGGGTCAGGGTGTGGCACCCCATCAGACTCCACAAGTGGACACTCCTAGAGTTCAACCAGCAAACCTTGAACTATTTACAGTTTTTATTATTTTTTTACTTATTTATATATTTTTGTGAACCTTTTCATGTTGTCATTTTGTTGCTTTGTCTTGTTATGTCTTTTTTGTGCATATTACTATCTCTGCAGGTCTGTCTAGATAATATAGACTGGATGAACAGTCTTGTGATGAAAACAATGGGACCATTGGTTCTGGTGGGGATATGAGAGAGGATGAGGTAGAGGAAAAGAGGTGGTGTTTACCAACCCAAGGACAAGGGGACAACAAGTGTCCAAAATCAGTGGTAAGGAGAGTGTGAGATGCCTGGTACAGATCAGAGCTGAAAACACAGGGACTCTAGGACAGATAAATCCCTCAGGATGAAGAATGAGAGTAGAGATACCAGGAGAGTAAGGGAAAGGTGGAGATAGAAAGGAGGAACTGATCACAATGATCTATATATAACTCTTTCCCTAGGGGATAGGCAACAGAAAAGTGGGTAAAGGGAGGCATTGATCAGTGTAAGACATGAAATACTAATAAGAATTTATAAATTAGCAAGGGTTTGTGAGGGAGGGTGGGGAAATGAGAAACTGATACCAAGGGCTTAAGTAGAAAAAAAATGTTTTGAGAATAATGATGAGAACTAATGTGCAAATGTGCTTGCCCCAATGGGTGTATGGGGGCTGAGCCCCAGTGGTGTAGTGGTTGAGCGCGGTACTGCGGCCCACTGGATGGAGGTTCAATTCCAGCAGCGGCTCCGCAGGAGCAAAGGCTGGGCCTCCTACTCCCACCTCCAGAGAGCAGTGATGTCCCAAAAAACAAACAAACAAAAAAACCAATGGGTGTATGAATGGATGGTAATAAGAGTTGTATGATTCCTAATAAAATGATTTTAAAAAATGATGAAATAGTGAGGTTGGAATTTGGATTGGAATTGTGGTGTATTTATAGATTGCTTTAGGTAATCATTATAATTTTGCAATGTTAGCATACTTTGAACTTCTGCTTCTCAACTAAAGAATATACATTTGGAAGTGCCTCATGATGACCCTGCTGACTAATCAACATTTTAGTTTCAGCAATGCTTATTTTTTGCTTTGTCTTGAAGTGTTCATATAGTCATCTGACTATTTTACTTCTTTGCTGCTGTTAGTTGTGGTTGAGTTGACCCCTACTTCAAGGAAACCTGAAAACCAAACCACAGACTCAATTCTGACTCATGGTGCCTCTATTGGACAGAGTGGAACCACCCCTGGGTTGTAAATCTCAGTGGAAACACAAAGCTTCATTTCTTCCTCCAGAGTGGCTAGCGGGTTCCAGTTAATGACCTTGCTGTTAGCATTGTCATTGTACAAACCACTGTGCCACCAAGGTTCCTTGTGAAGACCCCCTGTGCTGTAAAAGGAAACACTGCCCAGAGAGATGCAACTAGAGGTATGCCCTTTGTGTCCTTATCATGGTTGTGGTGAGGTGCTGTCAGGTTGACTCTGACTTGAGCAGCCTTATGCACGACAGAATCAAGCATTGCCCAGTCCTCTGCCATCTTCAGCACTGACCTCTTTGAGCCCATCTTTGCAGCCGCTGTGTTGACCCATCTTTGTTGAGGATTTTCTTCTTTGTCTCTGCCTCTCCCTTTTACCATGCATGGTATTGTTCTCCATCAGACGATATGATAATATGTCCAGGGTATGTAATATGCCAAAGTATGTAAGAAAAAAATCTTCCCATCCTCCTACCCAAGGATCATTTTGGTTGCACTTTTCCCATACAGACTTGTTGGTTCTTTCGACAGCCTGTTCTTCACCAGCATCATCATTCAAAAGCATCAGTTCTTCTTTGATCTTCCTTAGTCAACATCTAACTCGCATGTGTATATGACACAATTGAAAATGCCATGACCTGTATCAGGCACATCTAGTCCTCAAAGGGACACCCTTGCTCTTAATACTTTAAATAGGGTTTGTACAGCTGATGTATACAATTTCCTCAGTATCAGCATTCATTGTGGATTCAAGCACGATGAAATCCTTGACAGCGTCAATCTTTTCTCTGTTTATCATGAAGTTTGTCATCTGTTGGTCTTGTTGTGAGAATTTTGATGTTCTTTACATCAAGTTGCAATCAGTACTGATGGCTGAAGCCCTTGATTTTCATCAGCAAGTGGTCCAAATCCTCCTTGCTTATATCAAGCAAGGTTGTGTCACCTGCATCGTGAAGGTGTTAATAAAGCCGTTCTCTTAGCGGGGCTCTGTGGTGTGATGAGTAAAGCCTTCCTCCAATCCTAATGCTACCTTCATTTAGCAGCCATTAGTCTTGATCCAAGTGTCATTTTAAGTTTCAATCATACCTGTTTGGGTTCAATTCTGTTAAGTATGTAGTAAATTTTGAGGGAAAGGAAAATTATACAAAATGGTAGAAACTGAGTTGAAACTTATGACTGGTAGTTGAAATGATAGACTGATGGTAAAAGTGGAGAAAAATTTGTTGTAGTTAGGTGATTTGATGTCAACTTAAATTTTTATGAACATGTAGAGGTGGAATTAAACCTGTTAATCAGGTCACAGCCTGATGATGCCTCCTTGGGGATGCTCCTATCTCTCTTTTTCTCTCTCTCTCACCTTCTTGCTTGCTGTGACTCTGCCATTGATCCTGAGAGTTGCCAGTCCCTTGCCATGTCTCCACTGCCCTTGGAATTGTACAACTCTACACCTTCCGGCCTGTGATCTTCCTGACTTTGAGGTCATTGTACGTGGTTACATGAGTCTGAAGAGGGACTTAGGAACTTATTGAACTTATGGACTTGAGTTGGACTAGGTTGGATGACTTCTTCATATACAATTGCTTCTTGATAGAAGCTCATTCTTATGCATATATGAATTTCTTATACATACGTGTCAATGGATTTGCTGCTCAATTTAAGGATTGGGAATTAGCATCCAAAAGACTTCATCTCTTCAAAGGCACAGGGAAGTTCAGAGTGCAAAGCCACCAGACAGAACGATAGCTTGTAGCAGCCTCCTCTTTCGTGGCACGGAAGAGCCAGGCATTCTATTTTCACTCAGTAACTCTTTCCACACAGTCAGTGAGCATCATTAGCCTCCTGCTCAACCTTAGGCATTTCCTCGAGTTTTTCCTCCTAGTGTTAAGACCGATTGCTTTTGTCTAATGGTCATGCCACTTCACGCATAATGAATGAACTAGAACTGAGGGAAGAAATCACTTTAGAATTTTATTGTGTCTCCATTTCTGACATACTCTTTTGGTGTCTAAGATATGCATTGTATTTCCTGCAAAGAGACAAGGAGCGCCTGTTTAGAGATTCTGTAACTATTGCCTAATCCATCGTCTAATCTATTGTTGTGCTGTAGCGCTTTGACGGTGAGCCCGTGCCGTGTGGTTACTGATGGCGAAGTCAGAGGTTGGAACCCACCAGCTTTGATGAGGGAGAAAGACGAGACTCTCTGCTCTTGTAAAGATGTACAACCTTGGAAACCTTCAGAATCAACTTGATAGTGGATGTTTTCGGGGATTCTAGGCGCACCAAGAAAGGTCACTCCCTCTAAGGTCATGGTGAGTCATTGCTGAGTCAGGCTTTTCCTCTCCCAGTCACTTTTGTTCTTTTTCCAGTTGAGGTAAAATATATATAACGTGACATAACATTGCAATCTTTATCATTTCAAGTATACAATTCCGTGGCATTAATTACATTTACAAGGTTGTACAATCAAAACCACTATCCACTTACAAAAGGATTAACTGTCACCTCAAACAGAATCTCTATACCTCAAAGTTAAACTTCTCCTCCCCTATGCCCTGCCAACTTCCCCCAACACTGCCCTGAAAAAACAAGACACAAGACCTCATTGTCACTGAGTCATTTCCTGCTCATAGGGAGCCCATAGGACTGGATAGAATTACCCTGTGTGTTTCTGAAATGGTAAATATCTTCAGGAGTAGAAAGTCATCTTTCTCCCTTGTAAGGGCTGCTGGTTTCAAACTACTGACCTTGAGACTAGCATTTTAATGCATTGCCCACTATGCCACTAGGCTAGGGCTTCTCTCTCACCTGGAGCTCATAAAGCACCATTCCGACTCATAGTTCCAAGCCAACCTACAATAATTGAAAGAGTAGAAATTCTCTTAGGAGTTTCTGAGACTGTCTTGCTTTATCAGAGTAAAAGCCTTTGGTGGAGAGGCTGGTTTCTAACTAATGATCTTGAGTTTAGCAGCCCAACAGGTAACCCTACACCACCGGGGCTCCTATAGGCCCTGGTAATATCTAATCTACTTTCTGTTTCAAATTATTTTTCCAGTTTTAGATATTTCATATAAATAGATCATACACTATTTGCTTGATTTATTTCAATTGTAATAACTTTTCAAGATTCCTCCTTGTTGTAGCATGTATTAGGATTTCATTTTGAATGATGTTGACGTGAACAACACTGTATAAGTGCCTGTTATTTGGATATATACCTATGAGTGAAATAGTGGGATCAGATGGTAGTTCCATGTTTAACTTTTTGGGGAATGAATAACCTCCTTTCCACTCAGCTGAGTCAGTTTATCAACCCATCAGCATTGCACTGGGATTTTGATTTCTCCACATCCTTCAAAACACTCATTATTTTCCAAGTTGTTAATAATAATCACCCTACTGGATGGGAAGTAGGGTCTCCTTGTAGTTTCTGTTTGCATTTCCCAAATGACTACTGATAAACTGCACTCCTTTTCATGTGCTTATTAGGAGCCCTGGTGATGTAGTTATATCGTTGGGCTGAAGACCACAAAGTCAGCAGTTTGAACCCAGCAACTGCACTACAGGAGGCTTTCTACTCCTCAAGGGAATTACAGAAAACCATTGGGCGGTTCCACTCTGCCCTTTGGGATCACAATGAACTGGAATTGACTCGATGGCAGTTGAGTTAGATTTGCTTTTTGTCTTGGCTATTAATCTATTTTTTTCTTTTTGAGAAATATTGTCAAATCCTTTCCTCATTCTTTAAATAGATTGTTTTCTTTTTGCTGTTGAGCTATAGCAGTTTTTAATTTATTCTAGATATAGAGCCCTTATCAGAAAAATGGTCTGCAAATAATTTCTGCCATTATTTTGGTTGTCTTTTCACATCGTAGAAAATATATTTTGATGTATAAACCTTTTACATTTGGATGAAATTTAATTTCTTTTTCTCTTGGTGTTTATGTTTTTAGTATGTTATCTAAGAAAAATATATGGCCACATATAAGTTAAAGAAGATTTACTACTATGAATACTCCAACTTTGTTCTTTGCCAAGATTGTTCCTATTCATTTAGGTCTCTTTAATTTATTTCAGTGATATTTTTCAGTTTTTAGTATGTAAGTGTTTCCCTTTGTCTTTTCATCTTAAAAAGTCAGAGTTTAAAACCATGGTTTAAAAGAATTGGGCCAAAATATTCTTATTTAAAATAGAATAAAGCCAGTTTTTGCAAATCAAAAAACTGACCTATACAAGTTAGAATTATCTGTAAAATTTTCTCATGTAAATCCATTGCATTTTTTGGACTCAAGACTACGAATATTCCTGGATAATCAGGGAGTCTGTGATGGAGGCTGGATACCCATGAGTTCCACAATTGTTCCCTCAACCCCTCTCACAATCCCCCACCCCCACCAACCCCTGCTCCATCTCTGAGAATAAAAGAAACTCAAGGCAACCAAATAGGATCAAATGTGAAAAGCAAATCCTACTAACAGGACTTGATGTCATATGAAGAATGATCATTCAGGGTAGTGTATACTAACTTATCAAAGAACACAATACACTTTGTGGAAAATGGCAATGCTCATGAATTCAAAGACCAATTTTGTTTCTCTCTCTCAGCTTAGTGTCACAATGTACTCACTCCACTTGCTACGAAGCCAGAAGCTTCCAAGTGAACGAATATATGGCGAGATCAGGAGAGCCTGTGGACCTTTTTGCTTTCTTCCTGTTATGTGAAAGTGCTATTTGTGTGCAAGTGAATATTCCATAACAGTGGTGAATATAGAAAATGAGAGGTCAATTGAGGCAGAGTCCAGACAAAGACGTGAAGCAAAGACTAGCTTAATTAAGGGAAAAGACCTTTTGGGAGGGTAAGGGAGAGCAGAGAAGGGGGCAGAAGCATCTTGAGTTTCCGGGTGGGTTCTGTAACCTAGAATGTAGGTTAGGGGAGTTGCGCCTGGTGCTGGGACAGTGGGATGTGTATATATATACATACATACATACATATATATATTTGAGTTGAAGGCAGATTTTTTGTAAAGGGGAAGAGAAGTTCTCAGTGCTGTGGTTGCTAGGAAACAGTGCTAGTGAGAGAGGAAGATGGTGTCCTGCCCAGGTGGGGGTCATCTTGTCCCTGGGAAACAATACCAGGGAGGCATGTTCTGTGGGTCAGGTAAATTCTGGGGAGTGCTGAAGGCAGGTGCTTTGAAGCTCAGGTGCTATGAAGCTTAGCAGACCATCCGTCTTCTTCAGAGGCTGGAACAGAGGGTGCCTGGCCCTGGACTCGGCCCAAACAGAAAATAAGTCCAATGGTGGTGGTACAGACAGAAGCATCATGAGTAGGGAAAGCAAATCCATATTAAAATAGCTGCTTATTCCACTGAGGACACATATTTGCCCTTGTTATGTGCTAGATCATGTTCAGCATCCCTTTCTAAGTATTTTCTCTTAGCTATCCTCATCATAACCCTTCAGTTTCCCCCATGCCCCCCAAGAACCTGACACTTAGGAAAACGTCTATTCCATTTACATTGGCACAGATATGTTTATGTGGGCTTCTTCAATACATGTAAAGCTGCATTGTCTGATGTATGTGAGTTCCCCAAAACACTGCCTGTTACAGAGTTCAGTACAGGAAACTCCCCTCCATGTTCTAAGCTCCCATAGGTAACATTGGTATGCATGAGTGTTTTGCATAACCATTGACATACAAGGTCTGTTTTTTACCTTCTTTGGTAAGGTAGCCACCTGAAATTCCTCAAGAGCCATAAGTAGGACCTGAGGAAGAGTGGCTGAGAAACTAGGAGAGGAGTAATGGGAGTCTGAAACATCTTCTCAAGCAGCACATGTATGACTACAGATCCCACCATCTTTCAGTGTTCAAGTGGAGCTAACCCTGAAAACAGGGTGGATCAGACATAACTCCGTCCATGGGAGGCTTTTGTCTCTAGCTCATAAGGACATCTGTTCAAAGTTAGCTCCATGGTATTGTAGGACTCATGATGGGCCCTCCCCAGGGGCCGCTGTGATTGTCCAACTGAAGCTGTCCAGAGGCTTTGTGGCCAGAGTTCATGTCCCTGTTCAGGCACCAAATTGTAGAGTACCAGCCCTCACAGTCAAACGGGTCCAAGGGGTGGTTGTGTAATTTAAAGAGACATCAGATAAGATAAAGTATGCAATTGCTTACCTCCCAGATGGATGACCATGATCTCAGCAGTCAGGTACATGCCAAGAGAAAGAATATATTTCTGATGTGGAATGACAGCTTATATACATTTAGAGGACTTGAAAGCCCTGTTGATCACATACGTAACATGAAGGGGCTGTACAACAGGCATACATTTGACAGCAAGGGGATAAGCTAGGGTGTACACATCATAGGAAAGGAAGGCACTAGGGGTACACATATGACAAGATGGGCAGACCCTAGATTCAAGATGACAGCCTAACCTTGTTCCTCCTTGAGTTGGCTTGACCTTGTCTCTGGGCTCTTCCTCAAAGAAACAAGCCACTATCCTTATCAGCAGGGCATGGACCCCACCTAGGATGGGACAGACTATGAATTCTAACTATTCTAGATGGCTGATAACCCTCAGGGAGTTAACCGCTAAGCAGCTGACCTCCCAGTGTGCAGTCATTTACCATGTATTGTAAGCAGCATCTTGGGTTTGGCATAAATTTTGGGGAAAAACATTTATGTATCCCACTATTGATGGCAGCTCTTATGGCTAGCTTGGTAAATAGATCAGACAAAATAATCATAAGGATGCCAGTGAAGCAACTTGCGTTTCACATTTGAGAGACTATTTCAACGTGTCCCAGACTGTTGTGCATTCTTAGACTCTTCACTGAGGTGGTAGAATGCTGAGATTTTATCCTGAGGCCTTGACACCTATGTGCTTTACTTAGCACCCAGTGTACTCTCTGCTTTCTTTTCGCTAGATCTGAACCCTGCGACATGGTATTCTTGGACTGATGAAGGTCCCTGTGGAGAAGTTGTGCCTGAGAGGCATAACATTTCACTTGCAGATGAAAATAAACTGCTTAGGATGATCTCTGCTTATTGGAATAAACAGATAAGAGTTATTTTGAAAAGATTTCATCTGCTTAGAATGTTGAAGTTCACTGTGAAGTGAACCTCGAAGGACTGGGTAGGTGGAGCCAGCACGGTCAAAGTTATGTTGCTGTTGATGTGTGCTATGGAAACAAATGGCATGGAGGCAGTGTCTGACCTCCTCTAGCTAAACAAAATAGGAGGAGACTCCGAACGCACATCTGCTGAAGGACGATCCCTCTGAAGCAGAGATCAGACGTGACTGTAGGCTCCTTTTGTCTTTATCCTGTTTTGACACCATCAATCCCTCCCATCACACTTTGACTTCTCTGCTCGTTCAATAATTATTTTCAATGGCCATGCAGAACTCACAGACAATACTCACAGGGCTTTACTAGGGAAGATAACAGGTTTCAAAATGTTAAGGAAAAAAAAGATTATGGTTCATTTGTCTGCAATACTACTTCTCAGTCAGGCTGGCAGGTCTCTCTCTCTATCTCTCTCTGATCTTCATTCTCTATGGTAGTTCCATAAATTGGTGTCAATTTGGGATTTCGGAGGATTAGGAGTGAAGGGATGGAGTCTAATCTGTCTATCAACTCATAGCCAATGAGGTCTTTGTGTGGGCATCATCTTCTTTTGAGAATTCTTGTAACTCTGGTATTCCTCTTTGAAGGCAGGTAACTCTCTCTCTCTCTCTCTCTCTCTCTCTCTCTCTCTCTCTCTCTCTCTCCCTCCCTCCCTCCCTCCCTCCCTCCCTCCACACCCTGGGAGGCATAGTAGCTAACAAGACACATGGAACTATACTACTGCCCTGAGCTGGAGAAGCCACATAGAGACAGACCCCTGCCAGTTCTGAGATGCTTACAGTGCCACTGGGTCCACAAGACTTCCCATCCACTGGTCTGTGATCTTCCTGCACTCAGCATTGTTGCAAGTGTTTCATGAGTCTGGAAAGGACTTTGTAGATGGGTATCAGACATATGGGCTAGTATCAGATTTGTGGACTTGATATGATCTGGGCTGGGATGTTTTCTCAATATTTAATTGCTCTCAAATATAAATCTCTTTCTTATTTACATATGAGTATTTTTCAACTTGTTTTTCTAGTCCATCTAGACTAACACAGTCTCTTGGTAGCATGATACCTGTGCTTCATTCTGTGGACCAGTAAGCCTACTCATTACTCTGTCAACATCTGTGCTGCTTCTGTGCTCTGCTTCATGGTCTTGACATTGCTGCATCTGCCACTACAGCCAGGGATCTCACATATGCTCCACTGATGATTCTCCTTTCTTATGGTTATAGGATTCCTCTTCCTGCTTCTGAGATGCCAGTGGAATGACAAAACTGACCCCTCCCTATGTCCTCTACATTTGATTTGTCTCACTGAGTGAAGTCACAAAGACTTTGGATAAAAGCCCTATCAAGTCATTGTACTTCATTCAAGTGAATTTTGACTCATGATGATTCCAGGCGACAGAGTAGAACTGCCCCATATGGTTTCTTAGTCTGCTGTTTCAATGAGGGTAAATTACCAGGACTTTCTTCCTCAGAGTCACCGAATACATTTGAACTTCCAATCTTTCAGTTTGCAACTAAATGCTAAGCCATTGGACTGCCAAAACTTCTTGAGCAAAGATATATATAAGCAGAGGTAGGATATGGAAAGTGATCAGTAGGCTAGTTGGTATATTAAAGAAAATGTATGATATTTATTGAGCACCTATTAAGTAACAGTAACTTAACTGTGTATATATATATATATATATATATAAAAAAGGGAGGGATAAGATGTAGCTGAGGTTGACAGACATTAAATCTCCACTCCAGCACTCCTTCAATGCAAGAACACTTTGTTCTTATAACCTGGCATTCTGTGATGCTCACCTTCCTGACAAGACCGTTGAAGAAAAAATGGGTAAATAAGCAAATGTAAAGAAAGCTGATGGTGCCTGGCTGTCAAAAGATAAAGCATGTGGGGTCTTAAAGACTTGAAGATAAATAAGTAGCCTCCTAGCAGGGAAGCAACAAAGCCCACATTGAAGAAGCACACCAGCCTATGCAATCATGAGGTATTGACAGAATCAGGTATCAGACATCAGAAGACCCCAAACAAGCAATTATATCAATGCAATATATGGGGTGTGCCAGTCATGTGCTTATGTTAATTTCATGATTGAGCTGTAGGGGTGGGGTCTAGCCTGTTAATCTGGAGATAGCTATTGAGTAGCCAATGAGACCTCCGTGTGGGCATGGCTTTCTCCTGAGACTTCTGGGAAATCTCGCGATATTTCCCTCATGGAGATGAGAAGCTATCTCCCTAGTTGTTGGGAGTTAGTCTCAGAGATGATGAATCACAGACAAGATGGCAGTGTCTGAGGAGCCGGAGAAGCCACACGGCTTTGCCCTAATGGAGCCAGACCTCTGAAGCTGGAGAGGCCATGTGGAGACCCCTGCCAGCGATGACTTGCTCAGTGATGAACCCTGAGCCCTGGAAGCGAGAAGCCATGGGGAGATCCCTGCTAGTGCCAGAATTTTGCACTCACCGACCTGTGACTTCGTGAGTCAGAAGGAGACATTGTAGACTGGTATCGGGCATATGGGCTAATATCGGACTTATGACTTTGAACTGGACTGGGTTGGGATGCTTTCTCAATGTCCCATTCCTTTTGTCTATAAACCCTTTCCTTATAGTAATATGCATGTCTATGAAATTTGTTCCTCCACCCAGACTAAAACATGGGGGTCAGAGTGGAGACCCCAAACCAATCTGTAGACAATGGGACATCCCCTCACAGAAGGGTCACAAGGAAGAAACAAGTCATCCAGTGAGCAGCACACACAACATTCCTCTAGTTCTTTAATCCTCCCCCCCCCACTTTCATGACCTCAGTTCTACTTTACAAATATGGCCAGACTGGAGCATCACACCAATAAAGATAGTAGCTCTTGACACACGGAATGCGGGATAGATAAACCTCTCAGAGACAGTAATGGTAGGAGCGGTGCCATGAGAATAGGGAGAGAGGGCTAGCCGGGGGGCGTAGTGGTTGTGCGCGGGACTGCGGCCCACTGGGACGGAGGTTCAGTTCCAGCAGTGGGGCTGGGCCTCCTACTCCCACCACCAGAGAGCAGTGATGCCCCCCCAAAACCAAATAAACAAAGAGAATAGGGAGAGAAGGGGGAGGAATGGGGAACCAATCTCAATGATTGACAACCCCTCCCCCCCACAGACTCCCCCATAGCAGAAACATGGATGAGGGAACACAGAAGATGGTTTTAGATAAGAAAATAATAATTTATAATTTATCAAGGGGTCATTAGGTGGGGAGGGTGGTGGAGGAGAGGAAAAAAGGGAAGCTGATAGCAATGGCTCAAGTAAAAAAAATGTTTTGAAAATGATGATGGCAACATATGTATAAATGTGTTTGATATAACTGATGCATGGATTGTATAAGAGCTGTAAGAGCCCCCAATGAAATGATTTATTTTTTTCAAAAGAATAATAAATAATTTAAATTCCAAAAAGCCCCCAAGTAAACCCAACACAAAAAAGATGTGGTGGAGGCCTTAAAGCCAGCATAATAAATGGCTGCTTAATTCAGAAGACTATCACAAACCATTGAAAATTTTGAAGCTGAACAGTAATATGATTATCACTTTTTATGAAGCATAATTTAGCTGTAAAGCCTAATATTCCAGTCATGAAAAAATAACAAGGATCTGAACGAGGGCCATCTTCATGAAATAAGAGAGGAAGTGATGGATTGCAGGAATGCTGTAGATTGGGAATGTACATCTGTCTGGATAAGGGGCCCAGTCAGACATAGACAAAGGCACATTGATGACTCA
>PVJH01042241.1:0-14414 GCA_004026705.1 Nesogale talazaci
CCTCCTGGCTCTTTCCTCTTTTTTCTTTTTACTTCCCTCTTTTCCCCTCCTCATGTTTGGCCTTCATTCAGGTTTAGTAATTCCTCGCTGCTGTATTGCCCTTGATCGAGGCCACTAGGCATCCTATGACCTTCCTTCCATTGATTTAGTTCCCTTGTTTTTCCCTTGTCCTTGGGTTGGTCACTGCCCCCTCCCTTCCTTTCTCCCATCTTCTCTTCTTCTGTATCCCCCCCAGAAGTGAGGCTAATCAAATCCAAAAATCTGCACACAAACAAAACTGGCCTTGAACAATGTTCAATGAGACACTAAGTTTTCCCTGTTTTGTAACCTGGAAGATCATGCACAGAAATATTAGAAAAATTTTAATCAAAACTCATCCCTGAAGTCACCATTTAGTAAATATCATTGATTCACAAAATAAAGAAAATCATTCATGCATGTTGGTTTTCTGCTCCTGTAAAGTCTCAAAAACTTACCAGGGCAATTCTATACTGCCATAAAGGGTTGCTCTGAGTTGGCAAGGGCTTATTGGTAGTGAGAGGTTTATATTATACTTTAAAAAATCATTCTAATGACATTACCGTTACCCAAAATCATCTACCTGGGACCAAATGATCAGCAATTGTTCTAAAAATAAAGATGAGAATGTGAAATGTCACAGAAAAGATTGCTGCAAATGGAAAAGGCAGAACAGAAAGGTTGAAGTGGGAAGAATGCAACCAATGTCATTAAAGAATGTAGTAGAAATTTTTAAATGGGAATCTTATCTTAAGCCTTTACTAAAGATACAGGATTATTTTTAAGTAATTATAGATGGAGACCAATAATGACATAATAAAAAATTATAAAATGAACATTAACATGAAAAAATCAAAAATTTTAAAATGCCAGTAATGGTAAAAAAAAAACAATAATATACTGGTCTTACATTACTAGATGAAATAATAAGGATAATGCTTAATTGTCTTGACTATTTCCAATAAAAATTGAACACTTGTTCTAAAGCAATTTCACTCAAACCAATTGATGTCGACTTATAGCAATCCTATAGGACAGGGTAGGATTTTCCCCTGTGAATTCCAAGACTGTCACTCTTTGTAGGAGCAAAAAAGTTCTGTCTTTCTCCCTCAGAGCAGCTGGTGGTTTTGAAATACTGGCCTTCTGGGTCACAGCCCAACTTGTAATCACTACTATTCCTATACAGTTGTCAACACATCGACTCCAGATCATGCTGAGTCGCTGTGTGTGGCAAATGCTTGGCTCCGAATTCAAAAGTTGGTATTTCACATCTACCCAGAGGATCCTTAGAAGAAACACATGATGAACTACTCCCAAAATATTAGCCATTTAAACCCTATGACATACATACAGCTTGACTTGGACAGGATTCTCTTCGAGAAACAAAACTTGGACAGTTATGATAGATAGACTGATTGGTTGGCTGATTAACTGATAGATTGATTGACTTATATGGCAAGAAGGAATATAACAGTTAATTAGTCCACACAGTTCAACTCACTTTCATGGAACAATTACATAATACACGGAAGGTCCTTCAACTCACCAGGCTGCTGGTCCAAGGCCAAGAAAGCAGATACCAGAGTCTGCCTTTAGGCAATACGGGTAGAACTAGCCTACAGGCAGCAAGGTGGGCAGCAACAGTGATTAGCTCAGGATTCAGGATTCGAATGGAAGCAGACCCCAAAGAGGTTTTTAACTTCAGGGGTTGACTGATGCCCCAGCAGGTGGTACAGCAGCGCTGAAAGGAGCAGCATGATCCATGGCTTGACTCATCCACGGGCAGTACAGCCCAGGGTTGAGGCAAAGAACTAACCCAAGCAGCAGCGTACAGGTCGGATCACCAGGGGGAAAGAAAGACAGGATGCAGGCCTTGGAAACCTTTTATCTCGGTCACCCACCAATCCAGCTGCGACCTGGATAAACGCTGCCCACATGTTCCTCTGCAGGCCTCGTTGGCACAATAAACCTGATCATCACAGGGTCCAAGTTGAGTCTGGGAAAACCGTTTCAAAAACCAAAAAAACTAAGCCCACCGCCACTGAGTTCCACTCAGAGCAACTATAGAATATTCTATTCTACAGAATAGGACTGATCCGTAGAATGTTTGGAGATGGGCTCTTTATGGAAGCAGTCTGCCATATCTTTTTCCCACAAAAAGATTAGTGGATTCAAGTCACTGGTTTGGAGTTAGCAGTCATTATCTAATCAGTATGCTTCTAGGACTCCTTACTTCGTCTGATGTTTATTATAATTTGGCAGATTACTCTGATATTTTTTGCAGAAAGAAAATTTCAAATTCATGATAAAGTTTTGTGTGTGAAAATATTTAGTGGAAAATCTCTTGAATCAAGAGGCCTTTGACAGCCACTGGAATTGATCTCAAAGAATGAAATCCTTTTGAGAAAGGATTTTCAAAAGCAAATTCATGCTCATCAGCTCAATTCAGATTCATAGAGATCTTATCACACAAGAGAACTGCCCCTTTGGATTTCCAAGGCTATAAATTTTTACAGCAAAAGAAAGCCTCACCTTTCTTCTGAAAAAGAAGATGAAATATGACCAATTTTACAATCTCTGAAATTTATTGTGCAGTAGCAGAAGGTTTTGCCAAAAACAGTCTTTTTCTTAAGACTATATGAAACTCTGAAATTTTAAATTAATTGTTCTTTGATTCACTAATAATCTAGTCTATGGAGCATGAGCATTCAGAGGTCACTGTTATCACTGTTAATCACTGATAAATTTGTAGAAATTAAGATTTCATAATAAAAATGTAATATTTTATTTAACCAGTGAACATTGCTGCTAGGTTCCACAAAGTCATTTCAAACATATAAATATCCAATGTATAATACAAGGAAGCATTTCCCTATCCTGTGCTATTGTCAAAAATGTCCTTAGATTTGAGCCCATTGTTGCAGCCACTGTGTCTATCTATCTTGTCTAAGGCCTTCCTCTTTCTCTCTGCACCTACTTTAGAAAGCATGATACCATTCTCCAGGAAACAGTCTCTAGAGGGTAGACATAAAACAAAAAGGAAGGGGTGGGGTGAGGGAAGACTATTATCACTCCATGTAGAAAGAATAGCATGTGTGCATGCCATTAATTATAATATATGAAAAAGTCTGGTGCATTTGAGGAATTTCATGTCCAGAGTAGAAAATGTAAAGTGGAGCGTGGATGTGATTGGACAAGCAAGATCATAGATGAGGGCGTGCGACTTTTAGGCTCTATGAATGTGAACTTTATTTTAAGCATAAAAAAGCAACTACACAGTATTTTAAGATGGACAGTGTCATGATCAAATTTGTGTCTCTAAAAGAAGGATTTGGCTTCAGTGCTAAAATGGATTAGAAGGGAGTTAGAAAGAAAATGTGGAGCCCATGAAGAAACTTGGACCATGGTAGTTCAGTGAGAGAAATATCACCTCCTATGTAGGAGACTACAATTCAGTTTCTGACCACTGTACCTTATGTACAGCTATCACACATTTGACAGTGGACACATATACTACTATGACACTAAACAGGCTTCATTAAAATTTCCAAACTAAATAAACTATGGAGAAATGCCTAGGAATTTACTTCTGAAAAACTAGCTAATAAAAAACCAGTGGATCACAATCATCCAATCCACAAAGTATCTCAGGGATTACCCAGGACCGGGAAGCAATTTTTTCCATTGTACGTCAGTTACCATGAATTGTGGGCCTACTGTACGGTAGCTTGCAAGAACAACGAGATATTATTTCATTAGATCAATGGCAGAGAAGGAAAGAAGTAGATAGATTTGAGTTTAGCAGATAACTCTGGAAACTATTTTTAAGGCAGAACTGATGAATTCAATAAGGGTGAAGTAAACAGAAGGAATCAAGGAAAGTTCAAATTTCCACCTTAAACAATAGACTAGTGGGCGTCATTGGATGAGACCACATAAAATGGAGTAGGAAGGAAATTTTCATTGTCTCAAGGTTCAAAGGCAATCTCACAAGATAGAATCTAAATGAAAACCATCACTAAAAAAAATTAGCATAGACACTCAAGTCCATACTTTTGTATAACACATAAGATAGCATAGGCTAAAGGGTCAAAGATGATTTATTCCATCAGAATCAAAGCCTGTGCCAGGTTCCATTGCTGCATCGCTACATCAAGTCTTCTTCCCTGTTTACACCCTTTGGAAGACAGAAGTCTCATTTCTTCCAAAGGACATAAACAGTAAGCCAAGAACGATGTTCCTATCTTCAAATTCCCAAAGAGACCTTATTCATAAGAAGCACATGGAAACCTGGAAATAAGGAAATTTATATCGCTCATTCAAATAATTCATTCAGATAAATGCCTATGTAGTATTTTCTGTTCTGTAGGCTATGAGCAATTAAAAGAGGAATTTTGATTATTTGCACTTGAAAATTTGGATTCTGATTGGAGAAAGAGCTATATCTATGTCTGTTTATACACACATATATCTTATATGTGTATGTATATGTATGTGTGTGAGATAATATATATATTTTGTTTATGTATATATGGTACCAAAAAAATTTTTTTCAAGGCTATGTATTTAATTTTATTTTTATGAAACAACCTGATCAGCTTTAAAATATTCTCCAATACACTTAATACAGTTGTCAAATCTGCAATTTCATTCTTGGAATCATGTTTCAAACTCAACTGTTTGGGCGGCTGACAACAGCTCTCTTGTTTTTTTCTTCACCTCTTCTATGCATCAAATCACTGGCCTTTCATGTCCCTCTTCCTTAGCAGAAACAAAAAGAAGTGGTCCAGAGCGAGGTCAGGAGAGTAAGGTGCATGGGGTAAGAGAGGCATACTGGTTTTTTTGCCCCAAACTGACACACTGAGATAACTGTGAGCAGGGGCACTGTTGTGGTGAAAAAACAGTCCCTTGCTTGCCACAAATCAGGCCTTTTTTGTCGCACACTGTTAGGCAATTTTTTCAGAAGCTCTAAATAGAAAGCTTGATTAACAGTCTGGGCTGGTGAAACTAACTCCAAATGTACTAGAAGTCGACATTTTTGTCCATTCATCAATTGACATTTTCATCCATTCATCAATCGACATTTCACCTTTTTTTGAAAAGAGAAAACCACTCATGCACCTGTGTATGTGTTCTTTTATAGCGCTGTCTATGTAAACTGTGTTCAATATCATATTATTTTTCTGAGGCATTTTTCCCAAACAGGAAATAAAATTTCACAGCCACATGCTGTTCTCTTAGACATCACACATACACACACACACACACACACACACACACACAAATGAGATTCAAGTGAAACTGCTTTGATGAAAAAAATTCACTGTGACCACAGAGAACCTTCCCAGGCAACGCCACTGACTGCACTAACTTGAACCAAGTTGCTGGATGCTAGCCTAGTAGGAAAAAATGCATACTACAAAAGATCCACCCAGCGGAGATTTTTTTTTCCCATTTTGGTGGGGGAGGATTTCTTTCTGGTATATATGAATTAAAAGCCCTGGTGGTACTGCATTGGACTGTTAATCAGTGATTCAAACCCATTAGGTGCTCTATGGTTTAAAGATGAGACTATAGCCTAACTGGTCCAATAAATATTACAACCTCAGAAATCTTAAACAGGGTTGCCAAGAGTCAGAAGTGACTAGATGACAGTTGGTTTGGAGTTTGGTATATATAAACTAGTTATGTACTAGTCCTAGTCCATATGAAATTTGGTATCAAAATCGGTGTCTCATACAATAAGTGCCATGATATTTCAGAAAACATAGCTATCCCTGTGGGTAACAGAAATTAACGTCTTGGAGCTTGAACTGGAAATGGGAGAACAATCTAGCTTTGAATAGGAAAAAAGGAGGCAAATGCAAGATTTCAAAGAAAACAACCTCGTTCAGAGCTTTTCCAATCCAAAAATGATTGAGAAGTTTTTCTGGAAATCAGTGTGGTAACTACACTGTTGTTGCTGTTTTGGGGGGTTTTGTTTTGTTTTGTTTTGCTGTTGTTCTTTAAAGTGTTTTATTGGGACATCCTCCATATATCATACAATGTAATTATTCAATAATGTTAAGACTTGTAAAATCGTCACCAGAAACATTTTTTCACATCCTCATTGTTTTTAGCTCCCTGTCCACCCCACCCTACCCCACCTCCCATGCTTCCCTCCCAGACCTCTATTCAGTTACTATCTCTATATGAACTTCATATATAGAAAACAATACAAAGCGTAAGCAGGAAGAAAAAATGACTGGACAAAGCATAGGAAAATTTTAATCAGAGAGAAAGCAGAAAATACTAAAACTTGAAACAACTTAAAAATGGGTCAAAAGGAAGACCAAATGAAATGCATTACATTTTAACCTAACTACATCTGCCACAATCGAATTTATACTGCTCTCTGTCTGACAGCAAGGCTATTTTCAATAATTGATTATAATTAGAGAGGATTCACTCGAGACTTTATCCATGAGTAGACCCTGTAAATAGATTTTGAGCTTCCACTGTTATCCATAGCCTTCTGCAAAGTAGGTGTTAACCATTTAAGCTCTGATACCATTTCCTCCTTCTGATTTGGACTTTATTACTTACAATATTTGAATCACACAGGCTCATGTTCTTCTTCCAGGTGAACTTAGTTGACACCTTACTTAGATGTCTGTTTAAAGACAAGCATTTAAGACTCCAGGTGTTATTCTTTCTGATAGATGGGCACCAGATACTTCCTTCACCATATTTTGGTATAACATTTATATCTTCAGTTGTCTGGTTATTCAGTTAAAGAAGGCAGAAGAACATTTGGCTTCATGGGTATAGAAAGATGACTTATTACTATATTTATATTAACTCACTTAAAACTTGCAACTTTTTTAAGAAGAGATACTGTTTCTAACTCCATTGCACAGATAAGAAAACACAGGCAGAGAGTGGTTATGTATCTTGCCTCTACCCTACAAACAGCACATTTTAGTGCTTCGTTTCAAACTTAGGTAGTTGAGCTGCAGAGGTTAAGCTCTTAACTACTAAAGCATGTGGCCTTTCACATAAGTGCCAGGGGGTTGCAAACATCAGGTGGAGGACAGCAGCATGGCCACTGGGAAGTGACTAGGATCACATTACTGTGGATAAGTCTCAACTGAGACAGAATGGGAACGAAAACTGTGGGCTCTTGGCCAGTTTCAAAACCATGAAGATGAGGCTCAACACTGAAAACAAGTCTGGAAGGACACAGCTGCTAGATTGGAGAGAGGGTGGGATTGCAATTAAAAAAAAAAGGTTGGACAACAAGCAAAACCAAAGATAAATAAGCCTCCTTGGGGCAGAGTCCTGGAAGAAAGCTCATCTGACTGTCCGTGACTTCCCTACTCATGTGGCTACCTCTGGCCTTGTCTCTTAAAAGAAGTCATGCCAGCCTCTAACATGCAAATAAATAGATCAAAATTTGATAGCAGGGACTGAGCATTAAGTTCTTAGAGGAAACGAAGAACCCCTTCTCTGTGTTTTCTTCCCCATCTCCTGGGGTAATGCTGTTGATAGGTGTCGTGGACTCACTTCCAATTCACAGCAACCCTATGTTGCTAAGAATGCAACGTAATGAACCACCCAGTCCCACAACACCTTCACCACAATTCTTATGCTTGGACCCCTCGTTGGCAGTCACTAGCTCTATCCATCTTGTTCAGGGCATTCCTCTCCTTGCTGCCCTTCTATTTACCGAGCATGATGACCTTCTCCAGGAACTGATCTCTCCTGACATGTGCAAAGTATGAGAGAAGTCTCACCACCCTTGTCTCCGAGGAGCACTCTGACGGTACTTATTCCAAGACAGATTTGCTTGTTCCTTTGACCATCCATGGTGCTTTCAATATTCATTGCTAGTACTGCCATTCAAGTGCATCTATTCTCCTTTGACCTTCCTTATTCAGTGCCCAACTTTCATTTATATAGGAACTGATGCAAATCATCATGGCTTGGGTCAGGCACACCCTAGTCCTCAAAGCAGCATCCTTGCTTTTCTACTTGAAAGAAGTGTTGTGCAGCAGATTAATCCAATGCAATGTATTGCTTGATCTCTTCACTGCTGCCCCCTTTACCTTTCTCATGGGGTGAAGGGCAAGTACACGGAAGTAACACGAATAAGGCAAAATAGGCCAACACGTAGAGCACTAAAATTCGGAACGAGTGGAGGTAAACAGTGAGCCACTAGATAGACTTGAAAGTGAAATTGCAGAGGGGCAAAAAGAATAATCCCATTAAAAGCTCTCACCTGATCAGTTTGCAGGTTTCAGAAGAGGTGGAGAAAGATGATATATTAATATGCTTAAATGCAGCCTAGACAAGGAAACATGCACCTCAGACTCAAGAGGACTTGAGAAGAAAATTAAAATTAAAACAGTGGTACATGTGTGAGTCTCCAGAAAGAGTCCAGGAGGGAGTCCCTTTACAGCTTAAAGTACTTTTGAAGCGTATTCTACAACAGACTGAAGGGAAAAATGTCCCTCAGGACAGAGACAAGATGTGTAATTTCAGAAAGACACATAATTCCCCAGAAAGTATTCTGTCTGCCTTGATTAATATAGCTGTAGGCAGTATTCCACATGATTCATGTGGCTATGACACACCCAACTGGTTTTTCTTTCTAAGAGAAGTATGAATCAATTGCCTTCATCTTAGAATGGGTACAATTTTCAAGAATCAGTGGATCTGAGAATAGACACACCTGCAGCAAGATTAGTAACATTACTCTAGTTTTAAAAATTAATAACCTTTTTTTTCCACCATGGCTTTGAAGTCTCTAAATTTTTATAACAGACAATCAAGCACATCATTTATCTTTATTTTGTTTGTTTGTTTATTCTTTCTAAACCACTATTTGCAGGAAGTATATTTTTAAGCATCTAAAGTATAAGCCTAAAATGGAGCTAAGAAAATTTTGACAGTCTTGTGACTGGTGTCCTCAGTTCTTCATCAGGAGAATCAGATACTAGCCATTCTCAAAAGAACTAAAAATATATAATCCCAGTCATGTTTCCATGGATATTTTTATAATACTGGTTCTCATCATTTCTGGGACTCTTTATTTGTACATCTGTGGGAAAAGCAAACAAACAAACAAAATCCTGAGACTTATGTATGAAACCAAAATCTAAGAAGCTACCCAATCCTTGTCTTCATTAGGCTTTTAACCGATCATTCATAATTTCTTCATGAGGACAAGCTTTTCAGTCATTGTTTACTTGTGGCTAGCTTTTTGAACAAGCATTTTTTAGTTCATTCATAAATATTCTATAAAGTTGGACCATATCATATAGTCTGCTTTGTTAGAGATTTCAGAAAGTTTGTTCAGCATCTCTCTGCACCTACTCACCCTTTGTCTTGCAGCTTACTACTGATTCACATGGCTTGCCAGGATGATCTAAGCCTTCCATTTGTATTTGTGAGTCCTAGCCCATGCCTTCAGTGGGTTGTGCCAGAGGGAAGATATTGGATCTGGAATTTGACATAGCAAATTAGAGATAGAGATTCTGAGTATCTGGCTATAGAATATAGAATATTGGAGGTTTTCCTCCACTATTTTAGTTTTCCATGTGTGGATGGGAAAGTAGGAAAAGAAGAGAAAGACAGAGGGATGCAAAGTAGATGGACAGAGGAGCCAAGGTGTTTGAATTTTTGGTCCTGTTTGTTCCTGAAGCTCAGCTACTTCTCTCTAGGATCTTGTAATGCTGTCCTGTGTCCTTCTAATAAATTCCTGTTGTTTTCATAAGCCACCATCAACAGGTGTTTGTTCTGAAATAGTCCCATGAGAACCCTAACTCTCACAGGATGAACACTGAAACACTGTCAGATTGGGCATGGGAAATTCCACCGCAACTCTGGGAGTTGCTGTAAAGTATTTGTGATAGAGTAAGTTGAGAAGAAAAAAAGGAGAGAATGCAACTGCTTTGTCCTACAGCCGGACCTCACAGTGACGGACTGCCAGACCACAGTCTCTGATTCCTTCACTCAAGAGTCCAGTTTCTTTCTTTCTTTCTTTCTTTCTTTCTTTCTTTCTTTCTTTCTTTCTTTCTTTCTTTCTTTCTTTCTTATTTCTTTCTTTCTTTCTTTCTTCCTTTTCTGTGGGCATCACTGCCTTGGTGGGAGCAGGAGGCCCAGCCTTGCTCCTGGAGAGCTGCTGCTGGATTTGAACCGCCAATCCTGTGGGCTGCAGTCCCACACACAACCACTACGTCACCAGGGCTCACCCCAAGGGCCTAATTTCTAAACCAGAACTCTCTACTGGGGAAAACGAAATGCATGGGGCTGATTGTTAATCAGTTCTTCCGGAGCCAGAATGTATCTTGGATTTTCCCATCTCTCTCAAACCTTTATGTGTACTCCACAACAAGGTGCTCAGATTTCTTTAGGGCCAAAGGTTCATGAAGAGCACTTAAGAGCTGCCCCTCCCAGTTATCTCGTAAGCATCAGGGTCTCTGCCTCGGAAGCTGACAATAAATGCAGTTTCAACAAGAATTGAGCATTCTTCTGTGGAGAATCTCTGCAAGTGTCTTCGACCATCATTCTATGACACATTGAGCAGGGAGACATTTTCTGATAATCACAATGTCTTTTACCCCAAGGAGCCCAGGGGGTGGAGTGGGTTATGAGTTGGGCTGCTATGTGTCAGAAGTGACTCAGTTGTTCTGTTCTGTTTTGTTTTCTATACCAATTGTCCAAATACTGGTAAACTGGTGATTCCTTTTAAGGGATTCAAAGGCCCTAGAGTCAGTTAAGATAGTTTTCTTTATAATTTCCTTCCTACTTATTCCTCACGTACTCAGAAAATTTAATTTTGTCCACAACCCCCAACAAGGTTAACATTGCATGTTGTCTACTGGGGTCCATGCAATACATCATGATATTCTTTTTAATGTCTCATCAGAGTACACAGTCCAAAATTATCATAATAAAAAATGAATATGCCTCTAAGAAGTTCCCTCAGCCTGACTCACTGTTTCACAGGGTCATGACCATGGCTTCAGGATGACTTGGCATTAACTCTCATACTGTATAATCAGAACTTCAGCTTATGGTGCCTGCACACTATGTAATGCAAACCAATCTTCCCAGAAAGGGTGACTAAGAACATTGAATGGAATATATATTTTTTAATCTTATTGAAAGCAACAAAGGACTTAACACATATGAGGAATGGAGATTCTGAGAGGAAAGCTTGGTACTTGTGTGACTTTTGAATTAGGAGTATTTATCAATGAAACAGATGTAAACAAAAGGCCAGAATTTACTTTGAGTAACTTCACAGAGCTATGAGGACACAATTCAAAGACTAGAGATAGTCAAAGTAGGGATTCTGATCACATTCCCCTCATCTGAAAGACTGGTCTTTAAATGTAACTATAATCCAGAAGTCAACAATTCTTTTTATGAACTGCAGACATTCTGAGTTGTCTAGCCTGGAACCTGGATTAAATAGGTCCTGGATTGCTAAGTCTGGTACTTACTCAAAGTCATTAAAAATCTTTAGTGAATGTACACTGGAGTCAAAAACATGGGGAATTTAGGATATATGATGCCTTCACACTAGTGACACTGGGAGGGTGGAGGGATGGTAGAGTAGAAAGGGGGAACTAATTTCAGGGATCTACAGGTGACCTCCTCTCTGGGGTGCAGACAGCTGCAGAGTGCATGAGGTGCATTGGACAGTGTACGATATGAAGAAGTAATAACAATTTGTAAATTATTAGGAGTTCATGGGGAGGAGAAAGGGGAGGGGAAATATGGGGAGCTGGAATTTTAAAAAAAGGAACTAAAGGAAAGGGGGACAGAGCACCTTATGCCAGGGGCTCAAGTAGAAAATGTTAGGAAATGAATGTGGCAACATGTGTACAAGTGTGCTTAATACGAATGATGTATTGAATGCTATAAGAGCTGTAAGAACCCCCAATAAAATCTATATTTTAAAAAATTCTTTAGTGAATTAAACATCACTCTTGCTTCAAATTATTTTAGCATATTATATTTAAAATGTACTTGCAAAAGCAGTGCCCAGCAAACAAAAGGCAACATGAAGTCTGCACATAATGGATGTAAACTAACAGAAATCACAGACAATAAAAATAAACTTCAGAGACCTCAGAGACTGTAACTATGGTACGAAAACATAAATGAATATTTCTATGTTCCATAGACATAAAAGTCAAGCATAAAAATTATGACAGATGAGAGGGAACAAGTGGCAAAGCAGATATGAAAAAAAATCAAATTAGATGTTCCAGAATTTGAATTTGTGATAACTAAAGTTAAGAATTTAACAACCAGTTTTGACCATGTCCTAAACACTGCTGAACAATGAATTAGTAAACTAATAATCTAATAATCAATAGATTATCTACTATGAAACACCAAGATATAAATATTTGAAACATAAAAGAGAAAGAGCATAGAAAATGTATTTTACACATCCCATTAGAAGCTCAGAAGAGACACAATTCAGCAGAACCACTGTTGGAATAGAAGAGATAATAACTGAGATGTTTCTGGAAATAATGAAAACTGGACTTATCCTGAGGTACGTGATATGAAATATATACTTCAAGATGGTTCTTAAGACCAAGGAAAGAGCATCAAATGTGGGCAATCATGTATCAAAGTTGCTTCCAGTCAACGTCCTCACGTTAGCTGTGCCTTTAACTGTTGACCAGCGCAGGATCAGGGGACCAATGGTATTCTTTCTTTCCTACTATAATACTGTGAAAGCTTGACACCTCTCTTCCATGAACTTGCAGCCCTTGGTCCCATAAAACACTCTGCTACTCCCACATTGCCCTGAGCTTGGAGGAAAATCTGTGGGTGTCTTATCTGCCTGTCCAGAACACTGCAGCAATATTTCTTTTTATTATCACTTCATTGGAAACATGTAGAAATTTGGGTTCTGCTTTACTTCCTAGACCCTACTGTGTGGACGACTTTGACCTTCACTCCCAAAGGCCAACTAAAAGGGAACTATCCCTCTTATCATCAAGTTTCAGAGTTTGGTTATAGTCTTTATCAGTAATTCAATAAATCTTTACTTTTCTCCAGATTCTCTTTTTATTATCCCCGTTTTCTGGAGATTTGCATCTAGTTACAAGTGGAGAAGACTAACTTTGTCTAATAATTTTGTTGTAAATTTTCTTTTATGTCCAGTACAAATATCTCAAGTCACACACACACACACACACACACACACACACACACACACACACTAACATTCTGCATCACCTTTTTCCAGAGGCAACAAATACCATTGAGTGAAACAGAATAAAGACAAAGGGAACATGAAAATCAGCCTGGTAACAAACTTGAAATAGATATACCAAGACATTTTAAAACTTACAAAGGCAAAACAATTGAACTAATATACCTCTATAAAGACGAGAGGGTATCCCTCCCAAATGGAGAAAGGCTCCTCCATTGGGCGGAGTTTTCATAGTTTGCATTTTTCCCGCAAGGTGAGCATCAAGCAACTCACTCTGAGTTAATGCAACCAGCGGCATCCTCTGGGCACGTTCTGTCTGGTCACAGTGAACTTTTCCATAAAAACAGTTCCACTTGAACCTCGTCTTTTGTGATGGCAGCCTTCTCAGTGTGCCAGTTTGGAGGGGTGGGGGGAAAGCATGCATCTCTTTCCCCATGCACCTTATTCACCTCACTTTGATTTGTGCGACACCTTCTTGTTTCCTTGAATGAAGAGGGACAGGAAAGGACAGCGATTTGACAGCTTAGAAGAGGTGAAGGAAGAAAAAATCAAAGAGGTCCTGTCAGCCATCTAAGCAGATGTGTCTGAAAAATGTTTCCAATAGTGGAATTGCAGTTTTGGCAAATGTAATAAGTGTAATAGAGATTACTTTGAAGGTGATAAGGTTGTTTTGTAAAAAACATATTTTCACCATTTGTCTGTCAGTTCGCTGTAATTTGGTGACTTGCAAGTTGCATGTTTTGTCTTCATACTGATACACACTCACCCACATCCTTTTATGCACACAGGTTTATCGCAACAGAATGTCTTACTCATAAAATCATGAGAGGTTTTGTTGAGGATCTAAATACCTCCAAATTAACTGTTTATGCTCTGGGATCTATTCTAACACATTCTAAAATGGAGATATAGTTATAGATTTTTAGTCTTTTTAAAGCTTCAAGTTTCTCAGCAGCCTATTATCATTTCAAAAAAATGGTCAGGAATCATTTTGGAATTATTCATCTACTGCTGTAAGAAATCTATTCTGTACATGTAGCAAAGTTTAAACTGACGGTTTCTCAGTGTATATTCCATCTAGCAAGGAAATTTAGGAAATAGCACCAGCTCCCTGAATGCCCTAAGGTGGAAGATGTGAAGACTGAGGGTCAAGTTTCCCAGTTGCTGT
>PVJH01042242.1:0-14829 GCA_004026705.1 Nesogale talazaci
TGGCCCCCAGCCCTCCCCCCACCCCCACAGCGCTCTTCTCTTTTCTTGTCATTCATTCATTCCTGCTAAAAGCATACACGGCAGGACACACACCCATCCGTCAGCTTCTCCCCGTGCACATCGCCGATGACACTCTTCAAATGGAGCCACCATGCATGCCCTCTCTCCCCGGGGCGCCTCCTCCACGGACATGAAGGGACCCCCGGCGTCTCCACTCTGACCCCCCGATGGCTGCTCCCCACAGAGCCCACACAGGCAGTTCCATGAAAAGGGCCCCAGGCCGAGGCCAACGTCTGCAGCCACGCTAGCGTCCAGGTCGTGTGTCGCCAAACTGCAAATCTTTCAGAAGCAACACTGAAAACATCTGAAGGTTGTTATTTCAGATCACCATGATTTCGTTTGTTTGGGAAAACATAGTGGAGGCTCTTGGGTGATTTTAAAGTTGTTAGGGGGGACAGGATTGACTCTCCAGTCTCTAGAGTTGGCTGACCCCTGCTCTAGGTTAAGGAAGACTGTCTCATGACAGGCTTAAGGTTCAAAGAGTCTTCTCAGGGCAACAGTTTCGGGGATTTGTCTAGCTACAAATAGCTCCTGGATTCTAGGAAAATCTGGAGTTCTGGTCTGCGTTTTTCTCCTTTTGGTCTCTCCTACAGAATCTTGGTTTCTGCTGGTCCCTGTGCCCAAACGCCCTCCCTTGTTCCCCATCCTTCCACTTTGTAAGCAGCCATCACATCCTGGCATCGGAGGCCTTCCTGATCCTGGCCCCGGTCCGCCAAGTTCTCCGCAGGTTGAAGTTTTATGCACTTCCTGCCCGGTCTTCATGGCGATGCCTGGCGGCACAGCCACACAGGAGTGTGCACAATTACCCAGCACCTCACTTAGATCACAGGCTTGACCAGGGCCGCCACCTTGTCTCCTCGCTCACCACTGCGTCCCTGGCAGAGTATGTATCTAGAAAGAACTGTTGCCCTTTGAAAATACCCATGTTCAAGGGCAAAGAAGAAATAAACAAGAGGTGGTGTGTGTGTGTGTGGGGGGGGCGGTGCCCCCTGCTGAGGTGAAGCCAGCAGCCAGGTGGCAGCCCCTGAGCCTGGGCTTCCTCTCCCTGAGCACCAGGACCAGTTCCTCCTCCCCGGGTTTCTGAACAGCTCCACATTCCCCTCTTCGAACTCCAGAAGCGAAGGGCAAGCTCGTCTGTGCCCCAGCAAGTAGCCTGGGGCGGCCCCAGAGATGGCCAGAGCTCAGTGTATCCCACAAACAAACTCCACTCCCAGGTTCCAGGGGCAGAGGCAGGAGTCGGGATCATGTGCATTGACCGGCCTTAGACTTTTGTCAGCTCTGGGGCTGAGCGAGTGCTATAACCTTCTGAGAAGCCCTGGGGGTGGGGGGTGCGCGCGCGTGTATGTGTGTGTGTACACACATACCCAGAACTTGGAAACAAAAAGGGCCACCCAGCTACCTGGATCAGCCTGGGTCAGGGAGAGGTATTTGGGGTCAGGGCTGCCTCAGTTTCCCCATGCTGGAGTCTGATGCCGATTCGGGGGGGGGGGCCCTCAGAACTCCCCTTCCCCCTCACCAGCCTGAGATGATAGGCCCCTCCCCCATGCCCTCCACCCTCCTTCCCCATCCCATCTTCCTCTCCCTCCTCCTGTTTCCCTGGCAACCCCTTCCTCCGCTTGCAATGCCTCGTCCTGCGCTCCATCTCATCTCTTTCTTTTCTCTTTCATCTCTCCCCCCATCAGAGACCGCCCCCACCTTCTGGTCTCTGAGCCCCTCTGACTCGCCTCTGTCATCTCAGGGCACCTGCTATTTATCTCCAGCTTTGACAAAAAGAGACGGACAGAAAATGAAAGGAAAGGGCAAAAAGACACCACCTCACTTCGTGCGTGTCGGCGCAGTGCCTGGTGCTCGGGGCAGGCTCCTGGGTGGGCACCCCTCTCCTTCACCCCTGAGTCTGGTGGGTGGGCCCAGGGGTGAGCGCTCACTGGTGGCCAGGAACTGGGCTGCCTTTCCCAGGTCTGGGGAGGGAAAAGGCAGAGGTCTTCTGCCCATCCACAGGGCCGGGTGGACAGAAGGGCTGGCTCCTGGCTGGCACTCCTGGTTTCTCCCTGTCACTGCTGCTTCTTCACTTTCCTGCAAGTCTGAGCCGCCTCTGGAGCAGCGGTTCTCCGCCTGTGGGCCGCGACCCCTGTGGAGGTCAAGAGACCATTTCACAGGGGTTACGGGGTTCCTGACGGTTGCCAAGTGACATTGATGAAGTCGCGACGAAGATAACTGTATGGTTGGGGGGTCACCCCGACATGCAGATCTGCATGAAAGGGCCGCGGCATGTGGAAGGATGAGCACCACTGCCCTGCGGGTTTCCAGGAGACCCTCGCCCCAGTCTCTGGCCCCACTCGGGGTGCTGCGCTGCCCGGCTTCTCTCCAGCCCCCAGAATGCCCCTGAGAAATGCCGCCACGCTGTACCCGCCGTGAGAGCAAGACAAGGTGACCAAAAAGAACAACTGGCAGAGGCCTGTGTCGGGAGAGGGTCAGCGCCGGCCAGGGACAGCTCAGTGAGACGGGCTGACACAGGCCGCCCGCCGCTTCCTTCCCCGTTACACACAGCACACTCTGGGTAGAGAGTGATCACCCAACTTGGTCCCGGGCTCCCAAAGCTGAGGACAGTGCCCTTCGGCCAAGCCCCACGTGTGAGCACTAAGCAGCATCAGGGTACAGGCGGGGCCTGGGTCACGTTGCAAAGAGACCCGGGCACCTTGCTCTACGCATCCATACCCCTGTGGTCTAGGCCCCCTCTCTGGCTGCCCTCGATGCCCTGCTATTGGCACAATGCCCACAGGCCTGTGAGCTGGCGGCTCCCGGCTGTCAGCGGATCCCTCAGGGTCGCCAGCGTGGTACCAACTGGCTCCCGCCCTGAGCCGGTGCTGTGGGCCGGGCCCTGCGGAGGCTCACCCAGGCAGACCCGCATTGAGATTTCCATCCTACAGGTGAGGGTGTGAAGCTCAGAGGGGCCCAGTCAGGAAGAGGGGGGCCTGGGGCCTGTTTACAGCCAGACCCTTCCCTCCCCGGCATCCCCTTCTTCCGATGTTCCCGGGAGGGGACAGCGTCCCCTCACCCTGGTCTCCACATTTCTGCATCTCATCTGTAGTCATCAGAGATGACAGGAGAAACAAAGGCCGGAGAACAGACAGGGAGTGCAGAAAACAAAGCCGGCCCATTAAGGATGTGGCCCAAGTTTCAAAGTGACAGGGGACTAGATGGGCTCATGGAAAACGGTACCAAGTCCCCTGAAAACAAAGGCTACGGGCAGGGGCAAGCCCACCAGAAGGCTCACGCTCCGCTCACACCGGAGGTGGTGGCACAGCTGGGGCCTGGGACCCCTGAGACAGCACACTCTGGGCGGAGAGTGATCACCCAGCTTGGTCCCGGGCTCCCAAAGCTGAGGACAGTGCCCTTCGGCCAAGCCCCACGTGTGAGCACTAAGCAGCATCAGGGTACAGGCGGGGCCTGGGTCATGTTGCAAAGAGACCCGGGCACCTTGCTCTACGCATCCATACCCCTGTGGTCTAGGCCCCCTCTCTGGCTGCCCTCGATGCCCTGCTATTGGCACAATGCCCACAGGCCTGTGAGCTGGCGGCTCCCAGCTGTCAGGGGATCCCTCAGCCCTGGGGTCTGAAAGTGCCAGGTCTGCCCCCCTGGGAACAGCTGGCAAGGCCCTGTTCTCAGGATGCGCCAGGTTGCAGAGGAGAACCCCTGAGCCTACAGAGGGGCCAGCATTCTCAGGGCCTTGGCTGGCCCAGAGCCTCATGGGCCCAGGGGCAGGGCCTGAGCATCAGTGACAGGGAGGAAACCAGGCGTGCCACCCCCTCGCTGTGTAGCTGGAAGAGAGGCCTGAGCCTCCAGAGCACCGGGCCTGCTCTCACTGCACCTCCCCAGCACTGTCTCACCGAAAAGGCCCGACGTCTGTGTACCGAGCCCTGCCTTGACGGCACTGGACCCGACGAAACCATACCTGTGGCTCTCAGGTGGGGGAGCCCAGACCCAGAGGAGCCGAGAGCCAGGCCCAGGGCCCACAGCCTCCACTGAGGTGCCTATGCGCATATGTTGGGTGGACCAGGCAGGTGCCGAGTGGGGCTGATGAGTGAGCCCAAACAAGCCTCGGCAGCGCTCCCCGTCCAGGAAGAAGAGCTTGGCGATCTGCTTCCCCAAACCAGCCTATGGACACACTGCGGCTCCATCTAGCCAGCACGCAACTGCGCAGTGCCACCGCCATGGTGCCTGTCGGGGACTAGCATTCCATCGTGGCCTGGCCGTCGCCCACTCCAGGGGCCCCGGTGGTGCTGGCTGCTGGTGGGGCAGCAAGCGCCCCCCTCTCGGGGGTGAGTGGGGGGGGGGGCAGGAGGAGAGGTCCTGAGAAACAGACAAGTAACTCTGGTGTAGTGCGGCAGGCAATCAGCACAACCCAAGCACTCTGTCTTCAGGAACATTCTCCCATGTCCAATGGGGCTTGCCTACGAACCACAGAGCAGCAGCGTGGCTCGGTGTCGGGGCTCTGGGGGCTGGACACCGGCCCCGTTGACCCCCGTCGCTTGTGTGTGCCTCAGGCTCCCCTCTGGAATAGGGGTGCAATGGTTCTCCTTCCGAGAGCTGCTGAGGGGCGAGAATGACCCCCGCGGCTCAGACACACACCGGGAGGCTTTGGCTGGGAGATGCTGGATCAGCCCCAGGCCGAAGCGGCTCAGAGTCCAGCCCGAGCTGCAGGCCCAGGCCGCAGAAGAGAAGCGAAGGGGTCAGAGGGGGAAACGGGCCGCAGAAGGCGTCGCACGCAAGGTGGGTGGGCTGGTCTCAGAGCCCGCTCCCTCTCCGGCGTCCTCCCTCGCGGGTGGCAGCCAGCGTGCGTCATCCCTGGCCGCGGCCCGCCTCCTGAAGCTGATGCTGTAATCAGCGTTGATTTTGCAGTCACCCACACACCCCACGAGTACGGGCTGGTGCCAGGAGAAGAGCGAGGAATGCGGCGCTCCTCGTCATGCCTTCATCGGTCCCCTGGGGCGGGGCACACAGCTGGCCAACGTCCAGCCCGACATCCGCACGCACGCACGGCCACATGGGCCGTGTCAACAGCAGCAGATCCATTCTGTTCCCCAAGTTACCCCACAAACGTGCGGCTGGGACCAGGACCCATGTGCGGGCCCGGAGTCTGTGGTCTTCACAGGGCAGCTGGGGGGACATGAACACAGAGGAGATGCCCACGATGCAGCTGTGATGGGGAGGGGGCAAGTGGGTCCTGTCACGAGGGACAGGCCAAGTGAATTCACTGCCAGAACCTCGACTTTTTCAAAATTATAAATGGGGCTAGAGGGATAGGGTGATAGGGCACTGGGGAGGGGGAGGAATGCACAGGCTGCTTCAAAAAAAAGCATAGACAAAAAATGCAATTCAAAGATAATGGAATTTTTCTGTGAACTTTTTGAATCACCTGGGGCTTCAAAATATCTGGCACAGTCTTATCCTCATGAAAAACATCTGTAGTCAATACAACATAGGGGTGGCTGACAGGACCAGGGCTTGGAGAGCATCCACCTCATGTGCAAGAGCAGAGACGATGGAGGGGAGCTGGCTCCCCCAAAGTCTGGCACAGGAGCCCCTGGGTCTCAGACACAGGATGAGCCTGGAGGAAGGCCTTGTTGCGAATGTCGGCTCCTTTTTCGCTCTTTGAAATTTCACATACCACCAGGGTGGGCCAGTACTCACCTCTGAGGATCAGAAATAATGGTTGAAAACACAGATGGTTTGAGAAGCGCTAGCTGGTTGGGAGCCCAGACGCTGGAGTCCAGAAGGCCTGAGTTCAAATCCGGCCTTGACGACCTCCCCTGGGTATGATCGCCTCCTCTGACTAAAACTGGGGTGGTACAGGGAGCCCCTGCTTTCCTGGAGGGCTGCCCTTGGGGAAGTGTTGCGGGTGCGGAGGACGCAGAATCAGTGGGACTCCTTGACGCCAGTGCTGGGGAAGGACCACTGAGCTGGGGGCCAGCCCCTTGCCTGCCTCCCGAGCCGGGTCTACCCGAGTCACGCTTGGAAGGAGGCGGCTCAGCCAAGGGCGCCCCTCTCACCTCCAAGCCAGGCAGCCACAGGGGCCTTAATGTCCCTGGAGATGTTGTTGCCTAAACTGGAAAAACCGGTCTGCCAGTCTGGCAGCTCTTGCCCTCTCTGATGGCTGCTCCTTCAGGGTTTCAGGTGGCCCCTGGCCAACCTTCCTGAGAAGCTCAGGCCCATCTGAGAAGAGACTCCTCCTCGCTGGGTGTTCTCTGCAAGGGTGTAATTTCTGCTCCTCCCTCTTCACCTCTCCATCCCAGGGACCTCTACTGTGGGGACTGTCCTCTGGGCCCCAGAGGCGGTTTGCTGCTGCTGCTCTGAGCCCGCCCTCCTGGGCCTGGCTGTCTGCCTTGACCACAGCTCCCCAAGCTCCCGCCCCCACACGTGCGTGGCTGGGTCCCTGGCCCAGTTTTCCTCGGAGAGGGTAGAACTTCCCCACCACGAGCCCCCCTGCATGACACATGTGTCCTAGGGGCAGGGTGCGGGGCCTCGAGTTATACAGACTTTTCCGGGAGGCTGGAGGGGTCTCGTTCACCAGGGCAAACCCGCGAGCACAGCTCGGCTCCGACACGCACGGCCACCACATCTCAGCGCGTGGCTGGACTGCACCCGTTCCCCATCCGGAGGGACAAAGCCGTCGTGCCCTTCACCAACATTCTCACAGCGGCTCTGTGGGCCAGGATTATGGGGAGCGCCTGAGAGGAGGGAGCCCCTAAAAGGCCAAGCTGAACCTTCTACCAAACATAAAGGCTGTTTTCCATCTTCATCCTTGACCTGACAGCAGCCCTGGGCTTAGAGCCTAGATGCTGGAGTCTGGAAGACCTGAGTTCAAATTCAGCCCTGATAACCTTCCCCGCCCCGGGCTCACAGCGGCATGCACTACCCGCCCCGCCCCCCCCCGCCCCCCCGCCATATCTCGGCAGCCTCAGTGTTTGGGCTGGTCTCTGCTTTCCAATTCCATGTGGACTCCTTCGGAGAAACAATCTTCCCATGGTTTGCCTCTGACCTCTGTGCTGTCACCAGACCTCTGCCTCAGCCCTAGGCCCCTGGTGTCGACTGTCTTCCCATCACTGGAGGGACCACAGGAAGGATGGGACAAAACCCTACGTGCTCCCACGCCGCTGCCGTGATAGGATAAGGGTCAGACCACCGTGACCCTCGGTCCTCAATGGCTGACTGTCAGACCGACAACACAGGCCTAAGTGCGTGCAGCAAGCACATCAGCCGCCCCTCACCTTCCCCAGGTCAGGTCAAGAGACCAGGCTGTTAGGTGGAGAGAAACTGACAATGGGGATGTGAGATGGAGCCTGACTGCACCGTGAGCACGCTGTGACGGCACCGTGATAGGGACCGCCGGGGTCCATCTCTGCCGAACCACCCGGCATCCCGGGCCGGCCGAGGTCCTTGCCAACCCCGTCGAGTGACTCCGGCTCAGAACCTCGGCCTTCGTTCCTGCCAGGAGATGTCATGAACGTGTGACATCGCAGGGGGAGCTCTGCACAAGGAAGAGGAAGTCCTTCCATGTGGGGTCAGTGTCGTCGATACCACCATGTGCAACGGCCACATGCACGCACGCACACACACCCGTCAGCGGCTCCTGGAGCTGCGCCCGGAGGCAGCCCTGACTGCAACCCTCTCCGCCCCCACCCCCCCAAGCAGGGCACACAGGAGCTGACAGGAATGGTGACTACCAGACACGTGTCTGACGGACGAGTCAGGTCAGCTCTCGGAGGGGCACCAGGCTCTGACACAAGACAAAGGGGCTGTCAAGAAAGAGTCCCAACTGTTGCAGTAATCCAGGGAAAGCTCAAAGAATGGTCCAGGTGGCACCAAGGTGACATTTTGAGGTCCCTCTGACTGACTCAAGGGGCATGGGTGGCACTCTGGTTAAAGCACTCACCAGGACCTGAACGGTCAGTCGCTGGAGCTGACCAGGCGTTCCCCACGTGGCCGCGGGGTGGATGCTGACTCAGGGCCCCTGCCGAGGCAAGGAGGCCATCCCCTGGGGTGGGGGGAGACAGGCCAATGGGCAGTGCTGCCCAGCCCAGTGAAGCCCCAGGGCCCGGTTGTCCAGCAGAGCACCCCCTGCCCCACTGGCGTCCCCTCCCAAAGCCGGAGCTGAAAGGAAAATGGGTCTGAGTCCAGGGGTCCCCCACCCTCCCACTTAGCACGAGGGAGAAAAATGAGAACACTTACATCCTCGCTCGCCTCACCGAACTGACTTTTCTGCCTGTCCCTCCCCTGAAAACAGAAGTGCTATTCAAAAAGGAAAAGAAAACGGGGGTTAGAGGGAGGGAGAGAGAGAGAGAGAAAGAAAAGAAGAAAATGGAAGTGAATAGAAGGGGGGGGGGGGTCCCTGAGGGAGATGGTGAGAGCTTGGAATGAAAGGCAGAAGGGAAGGGAAGGGAAGCAGAGATACAAAGGGGCAGGGGAGAGGAAGACAGAGGCTTTGAAAGAAAGACTGAATGCGGCGTGCAGGGGAGAAAGGGGTCCTTGAAAAGGCACAGCGCAGGCGGTGACCCTCCATTCATAGGAGGCGTCAATCACTCACGGCCACCACGCAAGGAACGAACGCTTCTTTGCTCTTGCTCTCTCTTCTGGGGGAAGAGAGAGAGAGAGAGAGAGAGAGAGAGAGACTGGCAACTGAAAGTCCATTCCTGAAGGTACGAAAAAATCACTCCAGTTGTGCCGCAGAAACTTCTAACGGCGGCTGCAAAGGTGGCCCCGGTATCCCTCGGAACCCACCGAGAAGCGCTTCTTCCAGGGGCAGCACCGTTATGCCCACCTCGGGTAGGCCGTGCTGTGGTCTTTCCCATAGAGTCCCGGTGAGGGGCACTGCCCACTCCAGCTGGGGCCTGGGCACACGGCAAATGCGTGGACTGAGGGGCAGTCTGGAAGGGGCCCTGGGGTGGGTGTCCACTTGGGGGGCTGCTCTGGGGCCTGGCCCTGCTCCTGGAAGATGTGGGGTCTTGGTCCTTCACTCTGGGGACAGACGACTCCACGGTGCTGCTTCTCACGAGGGAGGGGGCGCTGTTGGCCTGTGAGGCCTGCATTAGGCGAGTCCCAGGGACTTCAAGGACTACCGCGGCCCTGTTCAGAAGGATGTGAATTTCTCTCTGTTTCTCCCCCTTCCTAAGTGTGGGGCCGTCCGTCTTCGCGACATCTTCTCCTGAGACTTTCAGGATCAAGAGAGCAATTGATTTTCCTGGACAAGAAACAGGGGAGCAGTCTCCCCAGTCCCCAATGGATTTGGATGAAAACTGGTGATTAAGCTCAGGCACGACTCCGAGAGAGGACGCTGGAGAGGGACCCAGCTGGGTCTGGACGGAGCACTCAGGGGATGGCCCAGTGCTCGGGGCACCAGCAGCCTGCCAGTGCCGAGTCAAAGACTGGATCAGCCACACCTGGCGTCTTCTTGGGTGTTCATGCTCCCCTCTAAGAAGTTAGCTATGGGTACACTGCTAAGGCCTTTGGTTTGACAAAAGACAAGATTTAAGGCTGTGACGGTGACGTTCCTTGGTGCTGTTTCCAGCTCCCTAACCAGTTCTAAGGATTCCAGCCTAGGCTCTGTGATGTTCACATTGAAATGGCAGTTTGGGCAGCCTTCAGGGGCTCAGACTGTTTCCTTTCAAATCTTTCCGCTGGGGACAAAAAGCAGCCAGGAGGGACAAAATCAGGGTTGCAGGGCCAATGGGGTGAGGGTTCCCAATGAATCCTCCAAGGATGGTCCTTGCTACCGTCCAAGAATCAGCAAGTGCACTGTTGTGATGGGGGAAACACCAACCAACAAAAACCTCCTTGACTTGCCCAGGCTGCTTCTCATCGGTACAGTTTCTTTGTTTTTTTTTATCGAGGGCTCGCACAACTCTTATCACGATCCATCCATCCATCCATCCATCCATCCATCCATCGTGTCAAGCACGTTTGTATACATGTTACCATCATCATTTCCAAAACATTTTCTTTCTACTTGAGCCCTTGGTATCAGCTCATCCTCCCCCCTCCTGCCCCCGTGAGCCCTGGATAATTTATAGCTTATCATTATTTTCCATATCCCGTATTCTTCAAACATCCTAAGACGCCCACGTGGTCCTCTTCTGCGCACCACTTGGCAATCGATCAAGCTGATTCCTCTGGAATCCCAGCAGACAGGCTGCGCCAGCATGTGAGCTGACCTCTTGGGCCCTGCGTGGAGCTGGCCCAGCAGGGCCCCCGGGGAAGCCAGCTGTGACGGGGCCTTCTTCAAGGAGACGCCGCCCTAATGAGCCCAAGACAAGTGCATTGAGGGGGCTTGTCTGCAGCCACCAGTGACCTCAGAGATGCCCTGCAAGGTGTTCTGCTGGGAATGACCCCTAGCAGCTATACTTTCTGGCTTCCCCTTGAACACCCGAGACCCTCTGCTGCTTGAAACGGTGCGTCGGGGAAGCTGAAGTCTCTCTTCTGGGAAAGGCCTCCACGTGGACTTCTTCCCCGTGCTTGTCTTCAGGTGTCAGCTGCACCCTGGAAAGCCACGTGAGCCAGGCCCGTGCTGAGCGAGCGAGACAGATGGCAGCCCGGCCTGCACACAGTGCCTCGTCTGAGGCCGGAGGTGGACTTCGCTGGCCCCCTCTCTTTGTCTTTCCCCCTCGTGCCCTCTCTCCCATGCAGTGCCAGTGAGTCATGGGGGAAAGTCTGAACCAGGGTCACCTTCACGCAGGCACTGCTCCTTGCCTGGGATCATTCAAACGCTGTGTAATGAGAAATCCCCCGGAGCCGAGGGGCTGAGTGGCGGAAGACTGATTGGCTTATTGATTGATTGACGGAGCCAGTCCCAACCTCACTCAGCAGAGATCCAGGGGGCAGGCTGGGGCTGTGCAGAGACGGGGGCCCACCCACAGCCCCAAGAGGCCTGAGGCTTCTCTAAGGGAGACGGGCATGGCAGGAGCCATCCGGGTTTGGGAGAGAAAACCCTGCCCGTGCTGTTTCCACCAAGGAAAGGCTGTTGCTAGAAACAGGCTCAGCAAGCGTCTCCAAACCCTTGCAACAAGGGAGGAAGCCAGAGGGACAGGAAGAGGCGCCAGGGAAGCACAAAGGACCCGGGAGCCCACGGACAACGGCAACTGCCTCGCAAGATGAGAGTCAACTCCCAGAAGCCCAGGCCGGTGCGATGGTTAGGTGATCTGCCCCCCAAAGAGGAAGGCCCAGCCCACTGCCACGGTCTTGATTTTGAAGGGCTTCCTTGTAGAAGTCTATGGCCTCCTCTTCCTCCTGCTGAGTGCCTGGTGGGCCCCAAATTTGGGCGTGGCCCCAGCAGCCTAGAGCGCCACCAGGACTCCTAGAGTTCTGCTGTCAGGCGGACTTACAGCAGAAAAGTGGGTGACGGGAGACGGCAATCAGTGTAAGACATGGAAAAGAAGAAAGATAAATGATCAAAGGTTCGTTAGGGAGGGAGGGTGGGGGAGGGGGAGGAAGGAGCAGATAGCAAGGGCTTAGCAGAAAGAGACTGTTTCAAGAGATGATGGCAGCGGGTGTACAGATGTGCTTGACACGAGGGGTGGGTGTATGGCTTGTGATGAGAGCTGTGCGAGCCCCCGATAAAATGATCCAAGAAAGAAGGAAAAATGCACAGCTGTCACCCCAGTGGCTGGGAGAGGCCCTTGCCTCCACTCCGCCGCGGAGAACAAGAGCAGTCTGCCAGGGCTGCCATTCTGACGGGTAGCGGTGAACACGACACAGCCCGCCCTCCAGGCTTCCCGAGTCACAGGTGTGGGGACCGGGCCGGATCAAGCAGTGAAGCCCCCTCACAGATGAACATGAACTCGGCTCTCATTTGCGTTGAAAAGGGTTTCGTGATACCCCAGTGCGCAGGGGGAGGCACAGATGGAGGAAACCCCAACAGGTATTTTCCTGGATGTGTGGGCACATTGGAGGAAAGACGAATCAGAGGCAGGCCAGAACTTGAACTCGCTATCATCGAGCTTTAGCGTATTCTCACAGCTCGACAGGACAGGGCCCGGCGTAGAAAGCCTCATCTTTCCCCCTCCCCCCCCACCCCCCCCACCCCACAGCGCCGCTGGTCATTTTGAACTGCGGACGTTGGTGGTCAGCCTCCCAGTGACACCACCAGAGCTCCCAAGAGATGGGCCTAGATACTGCAAACTTGACGAGGGAAAACAAAAGGCAACGGTGAGCTGTTTCCCCCCTCCTTCATAAAGAAGAAATCATAGTTCTGTGCTGGGCTTAGCGGTGAAGAAGAACATCATTCATCCTGTGGATCCCCAACTGGCAAATCAATCCATAGCGGCACAAATGCATCACTTCCAAACACGGAGGTGAGAGGCAGGAGGACATGCTACAAGAGTCGATGAGGGTTAAGTAGGCGGGGGGGGGGGGGGGGGGGCCTGCTGCTCGATCATCTTTGGGCTTATGCATATGCATTGCTTTTATAAACAGCAACAACAAACATGCCAAGAAAAAGCCTGATCAAACTGCGATTGCTCTGAAGGCTAGAAGTGACAGGGGCACCATGCTTAGGAGATGCGACGCGTCCTTGATAAAGGACAAACTCTAGCAGGGCTTCAAACCGGCTCTTCCAGGTTGAGACCCCACCACCTGAACTGACTGGGTTTGTTAAATGTTGGTGAACCGGAACAGAAAGCTTAGAGACTGGCAGAAAGCTAACCTCTCTCTAGAACACAGGGTCGTCACAACGGTGCCAGGCTGACCAGCGGTAGCTGGACTCCGCGCTCTGCGTGTGTGTCCAGCTCCACAGTCCTGGCAGGAATCCCGCCCCAGCTGCAGGCTGCCTACCGCTCTCTCAAACCCTCCATTCCAGGGGTTTGACCCCTAATTTCTCAAGCTCCAGTTACTATTCCAGTTCACCCATTTTTTTCAAATGTGGGTCTGTTCCAACTTTGCTGCGTCACCCACGACTGACCCCGGGAGAACTGGCGGGAACTCTAGCGTTTTGTCCAATCCTGACCAAAGAGCCGCGGATAGATGGGGTGGAAGGAGAGCAGCTTGGGCGGAGGAACCCTGCATGTGGTTTTAACAGGATCCTCGGCATCGGGAGGCCCGGAGACCAGAGGTGTGGACACTGGGTGCTGCCGGTTCAGACTGTTTTAGTCGATTCCGACTCAGAGCTGCCTCCTGGATGACGGCGCAGAGGGAGGCGCTGCAGGGATTTCCAGGACTGGTTCTTTTCTGGAATGGACTGGCAGGCCTTCTTTCCACGGCACTTCTGCATAGACTTGAACGTCAACCATTTGGTGAGCACCCAAGCACCACTCCGGGGTGAGGTGGGTGCCAAGGATGAATGTGCATACAGCTTACTCTGGGAAAGGCAGTGCTCTCAGTCGACACGGGCCTGGAACGGGGGTCTTTGCACCAGGTCTGAATAAGCTGCTCCTCGAAAGCTCCAGGGGAGAAAGATGAGGCCGTGAAGATTCGCCCTCTTGGAGACCCTATCCTGGGTGCTGTGCCTTGGAACAGATTCGATGGCGGGGCATTTGATGAGCCCTCGTCCTCCGGCAGGCGCACGTCTTGCCAGCCCAGAGCGGCAACACCCCACGTGTCCGGGGATCTCATCCAGGGCCACCTCCAACACCCCTGAAGAGCAGAGAAGTGCAGAGTCCACGGGAAGGCCCCCCCCCCCCCCAGCCTGGGTTCAATCTGACACGGGGCCCTCGGCGTGCCCTGGCTTCTCCCTCGCCGGGAGAGTCACGTGACACCGTTCTGACAAGGGTGGTTATCTGGCTTCCCGAGCCCCGGCAGATGCGAGCTCGGGGGAGGGGCAGGGAGCGGGAAGGGGTACAGCTGCTGGAGGCAGGGACTGCTGACAGGCAGGTGGCAGGATGAAAAATGACAAAATGGCAGCCTGGGGCCATTGGGGGTGGGGCAAGCAGTTCCAACCTGTCACGGCCTCGGTTCAATCAGGAGAGCTCAGGAACGTGACGACGCGGCGGCGGGTTGGAAGCGATCGGCCTGCTGTGGGCCATATCCTCAGGCCCGCCCGCAGCAGCGCGTGTGTGGGGCCGGGGTGGCGGTACGGTGGGGTGTGCTGTAACTCACCTTGGGCCACCTGCAGCAAAGGCATTAACTCGACCCGCCTGCCACCACCTGTGTCCCAGAGAGCCCCGACGGGCGGGGTCCGAGAGCTGGTTCGGGTCTGGCCCTCTCTCACCTCCCGGGCCTGGCCACAGCCTCAGCCTCTCAGAATCCCAGGCACAGAATAAAGGGCATGCTGGGTCAGGCTTGCCGTGAAACAGCGACATACATCGTTAGTGCCAACAAGATCACACAGGAACATAAGGCTACCTACCAGTGGTCGAGGTGGCTCATTGCGCGTGACCCTGTGTGTGTCAGGCAGAGCTTTCGGCACTAGATCGCCAGGTCTTTCTTCAGAGGGGCTTCTGGGTGGACCCTTGGGTGCGCAGTGGCAACTCATTCACCACGCACTCCACTCCGGGACTCCCAGTGCTTTGGAAGAAAACCGCTTCTTCTCCCGGATGGTGGGGCAGGACCTTCGACGTACACTGGAGTAGGGACAAAGCAAGCATGCCCAACCGCACCCTCTCCTGTAGCACTAAGTGCCCTGGACACAAGGAAGTCAGCCTATTAGGTGACTCCCAAGACTAGAACTTGAATGTAAACTCAGAGAAATCTAGAATCAGGACATTCCACAGGGCAGTTGGTCTCTTCTACATTCAGCAACATCTTTCTTTCCACCTCCTCTCTCTACCCACCCCAGCACACACA